>JAULBZ010004182.1:0-15140 GCA_032360805.1 Neoturris breviconis | reverse complement strand
TGAGCTTGCAATTGATTGGTTTCTTCGGGACGAAGAAACCAATCAATTGCAAGATCATTGATTCAGCACTCTTTCCCCGGTAACGAATTTTGGAGATGGTCTCTTATCAAGTGGCGCTAACATGTAATTGATTTGCTCCACTCATATTGGCAATAAAATATTACGAATTTGTGTTTTGTATGACTAAATTTATAAGATTTGCCCTTTGAATTATTGTTATTGAAATGCCTTAAAAATAACCGTGGTGAAGATGTTATTGTGTGAAAACAACAGATTCTCCGAAATAAGTTATGAATTGGGGTGAAGTATTTACTGGAGGAATGTTTGTTGTTGGAAGATTTTGATTGTATAACCAATAAATCACCATAGTTTTCTCAAGGCAGCATTGTCCGAAATAAGTTCAAATAATCACGGTAGAGGAGAGATGTTTGAGCATAGTTTCCGGCCTTATAACTTGAAGCTATGCTCAAAAATTCTCCTCCACAGGGATTATTTGCTTTTAATTCGAACACCATTGTGACATCTCACCAAATACTCATTTTGTGAAAATTTCCAGATTTCAAATACATTCTATTATAAGGGAGTGTGTCAAAAATATGATCTACAGAGGAGAGTACTGAGTCAAAGATCTTGCAATGAATTGGTTTCGTACCGAAAAAACCAACCTATTGCAAGCTTGTTGACATAACACTCTTCTGCACAGTTTCATTTATGTTGAATTAGGTCAAATTTAATTTGGTCTACCAAAAAAGTTACTTTTGATTTTTCCTTAAATCCCTCTCAAAATATATGTTTTTGCAGGTTTTTTTACATATAAATCCTCTTTAGTTATATTAGATGCACCTCTTGGTGAAACATCTGATGTTTGGAGTTTAATCCAACCAATGATTGCACAGTTTACTAAGGTAGGGATATGGTTAGAGCTTGTTTGAAAACACCAGCTGTCAAATCAAATTTTACTTCCTAATGTATAGACTTGATATAAGTCTTGTATATCACTTGTGTACAAGTATTTTTGCTTTTAGTACAATTTTAACTTTGATCCTGAATACTAGTAAAAACACTCCCCCACAGGTGACATTTAGCAGTAACATTCAGGCTTGGTTTCAGACTAAAGTATTAGTTGATATGTTTTATAAGAACATTATAGCCTGCCATATAAAGTTTAGATGGGCAATTATTTTCACTTTGCGGTGAAAAGGTTGGATTTCAGGGCCCTTTTGTGATGTCATGAAAAATGCAGAAATAATATATATTTATGCTTTCAGGTTTGTATTTATGACCGAGCTGGATTGGGATTCAGTGAAAGAGTTTTGAAGGTACACAATGCAGTGTTTAAAATAAAAAAACAAATAATCACTGTGGAGTAGAGTTGTTTGTGCATAGTTGGATGCTTTGTAGCTTAAAACTACTCAAAAATAACTCCGCCACAGTAATTATTTGTTCTTATTTCAAACACTGAAATATCATCACATCTCATTAGAGGTACATAATCACTTGTATTTGATCAAAATTTCAATATCTATGCCAAATGTATAAGTGACACACATTGAACATACCCAGAAGATTTCAGAGTCTAAAAATATCAAGAAGTGGCAAAACAAGCTATTCTTTCCTCTGAAAACAGAAAATGTTTGACCAAACAAGATGGCTGCCACACAGTGAGCATAGAAAATAGATAATTTCCTACAACTTCAATATATTATATCTCCAGTAAATTCATTCCTATGGAGTCAAATCTTCAGAATATGTTACTAGCAATATGAACTTTCATCTAGGCTATATACAGAAGGAAAAATTTTGAAAAAAATGTAACTGTCTGGGGTATTGCTCCACTAAATTTATCCCATGCCCGAACCAGTCCAGGATATTAGCACTTTCACTTTGGGCGACTGTATCGGGCGCCATGCTAGGCTATGATGACGGGAATCAATGTTTTCCAAGACAGTTAAGGCCAGGCTATCATATCCAGTTGGCTGCCATGAAATGTACCCACTATTTGCAACATCAGCATAAAATAAAATCATGACAAATTTAAAACATGGCTGAGGCAAGTGATACATTGTTTGTGAGCTCCAATGGTCTTTTTTCTGAATGAAAATCACTAAATAAACCTTCAGTAAGACGATGACGTTAATGATAATGACCCTGAAGACACTGGATGAAGGAGATTTCTCAGGCTTCTCAGATGCTGATGAAGAGGAAGTTCTTGAGTAAGATCCTCTATCTGATGATTCGTCCTCTGACTTTGAGCCTGAGACGCAACCACATGGCAAAAAGAGGAAAACTTATCCTGATTGCCCTGAAAGTTGGAACACGAAGAACTGGAAGCATGGTGACCACCCACTTAAGCCTATTTCCCAGTTCACTGTTCATTCTAGTCCAATCAGCATCATCTAAGCATGGCTAGTAGACGTATTGCCAACTTTCTAAATTTAGGTTACATATTTATTTTTTATTTATTACTGTCTTCACTAGCCAGGTGTCTGTGATATTATCCATGGAGAAGGCTACATAGTTTGTTAACACTCTGAACAGTTTTAAGATATTATGTCGTTCTTATTCCATATTAAGACTAATTTTAAATTATGTATGTATGGTACCATCTCAAAAATAAAATCTACAGAGGAGAGTACAGAGTCAACGATCTTGCAAAATGGTTTGGTTTCTTCATACTGAATAAGTCAATCTATTGTAAGCTCATTGACAGAACGCACTTCTGTACAGATACCTTTTGTCAATATTAGTTGATTTAACCCTACTGAAGGAATTGGTTTTGGAGCAAAATTTTGAGATGGTTTCTACATTTGAGCATGCCGGCAGTGGTTGAAATAAGATAAATAAACACTGTGAGGAGAAAAATTTGAGCATAGCTTGGTTATCTATTTTTAGGTTGTCAATGAAACAAAGAAATCTGCTAAAGCTTATACTGCAGAAAGGTATGTACGGTATCTGATAGAGAATGCGCTTGTTGATCATATTGCAGTGGTCCAGATAGGAGCGAATAATAACTGTTGAGGAGGGATTTTTGAGCCCGAGAATCACCCCTCTCAGTGATTATTTCCTTTTACTTAGACCATCGACTGTATTCAATACAGGTTCTCTCCAAGTCTTTCTCAATATTTTGAATCATCCCTGTTCCCCCCTTGTTTATGTTAATGTTATAGCCTGAAATAGTACTCAAAAATTGCTCAGCTGCATTGATTATAATATTCTTTTACTTCTATCACTGTTATTCACTAACCAGTGGACAAGAGTTTGTTCAAAGTCTGCAGTAAAGACGTTAAAACAATGTTGTACGACATTGTTCTGGAGTCTTTACTGCAGACTTTAAACAATGTTTTGACGACTGGGTATTTTCTGTTTCTTTTGTTATAGAATGGTTGAAGATTTTCATAGATTATTTGACAATGAGGAGAAACCATACGTACTTGTTGGTGCAGATTTAGGGGCAACTGTTGCAACGTTTTACACCCAGATATTTCCAGAGTGAGTATGTTATGGTTACGAGTAAAATCTTATATGCCGAATAAAAAAGTATATTTTTCAGTGGTTGAAATAAGAGTAAATAATCAATGTGAAGAAGGAATATTTTAGCGTAGCTTTAGGTGCTCAAGAATCACTTTTCTACAGTGCTTATTTGCTTTTATTCTATCAAAGATAAATGATGTCCTCCTATGTTTCAACACATCTGTCATAGTTAGTTCCTTTTTGTATTAATCAAATTAAGTTCCAAAACCAATTAGGAAACTACTGCATAAAAAATGACACCGTGACCATGCTAGATAATTCGGTGTTTGAAATAAGAGCAAGTGACTGTGGCGGAGAGGATTTTGAACATAGCTTCACGCTTTGCTCAAATATCACCCCTCCACAGTTATTGTTTACTGTTGGACTACTGGGGCAAAATCATGCCTGAAAACAATCATACATCACCTGTGTATGAGTCTTTGAGTATAGTTTTCAGCTTTGCGCCCAATAGTTCTTGAAAACAATATCTGATAAAAATTGTATCTATTTTAGTGTGGTTACATCATTAGTATTGATTAATCCGATATTTGATAGTATATTTGTTGGTAAAAATAACCCTTGGACAACTCACTGGTAAGAGTAATAAACTTTACAGAGAAGAGTACTACCAATGCTCTTGCAATGGATTGGTTTCTTTGTACTGAAGAAATCAATTAATTTCAAGCTCGTTAACACTCTTCTGTGTTTTGGGTCATTTTTAACCCACTAAACAAAGTTTGGATGGGCTATTGTCACTTTGCAGCAGCAGCGGTGTTCAACTTTTCTTAATACAACATTTTCCCGAAGTGCTACCATTTTGAAATTTGTTACCAGCATTTATGGGAATACTTTAGAAGGGCTTGCCAAAAATATATCAATTTCGTCAACTCTGGCCCGAGTTTTAGGTAAAAAGGGTCTAAATTGCATTTTCGGTCAATGGACCAAAAATGCGTGGTATTGGCATGGTAAATTTTCAAAAACGAAATCTCTATTTTGATTTTGGGAAGCTTCATTCTTCAATTTTGAAATAAATATTGATGTTATGTACTTTAGGTTCACAAAAAACATTAATTAATATCATGAGTAAAAGTTGCTTTTTAGAACATTATTTATTACTCCAAAGCTAAATAGAAATAATAATGACATAAGTAGATATAAATATAAGTGTTAAAACTTGTATAAAAAAACTACATATATTCTACTACCTGTAAAACATAGTATAGTCAAATAATATATTGTGGTATAGTCTATGTGCATATCTTATGTACATACATATGCATGTACATATTATATACATCTGTACATACATACATATACATATACATACATATACACAAGCCTTTAAAAGTACAACTAATACTATAACATAGGTGTATTCTCTATGGTTTGTAATGTTATGATGTATAATGTGTGTATGCAATTCATATCCACCGCAGATGAGCGATTTTTGAGCATTGCTTCAGGCCATGATATGATATTTCACTACTTTATTCAACATTGATTTGATATAACTTTACCTTGATAAAGGTATTGTTGTGGACATTCAAACATAATATGCTGATAAAATGGTTCAAGTTGCTTGGTTTATCCTTTTGGGTAATCTTCCCAATTTTACCGTATAACCATGGTTGTCCAGCCTGAAGTAATGCTCAAAAAATAGAGTAAATAATGACGGTACAGGAGGGTTTTTGGAGCAATCTTTCTGGCTTTCTAGCTTGAAATATTGCTCAAAATCACTTCTCCACAGTGATTATTTATTCTTATTTTGAACACTGTATTTTTGTAATTATTTCAGGTTCAATTCTTACCTACCTTCTCTTCAACTTCGACATATTTGTGCTGCACTTGGTCTTACTAGATTTGGTTTACAAACTGGTCTTCTACATGAACCACTAGATTATAAATTAACTCCTGATATCGTACGAAGGAGACAAGTAAGTACATGTTGAGATATATTTTATAAGCTTGGGTAGGTTAAGTCAATATCACTAAAAGTTACAAAAAAGTAACACCAGAATAGCTACAACCATCTTCAAATGTAGCGAGACAACTGAATTATTCTTAGAAATACTTATAAATTTAAACTACCCCCCCTCCTTTGTTTTCAATTTTGGGAACACAAGCTGAGCTGTAAAATCCTTGTTGGACAAGACAGTAACCAACAAAGAGTAATTCAATATTGAAACATAGGGAGTGGTATTTGTCGTACTATCGTTGTGAAGGATAGGAAGTTCAGCTTAGATTTCGAATGATAGCTTGGTTGGCCTAAGGCCCTAATTTTGTATGTATAAGTTAAAGTAAACTTGTTTTTTATCATCGAGTGAAAAAAAGTTGTTAAGCTCCTCAGACTAGTGGCTGTCTCCTCAGATCAGTGGTTGTGAAGGTCCTTTAAGTAACAACAAACATCTTACAGTATTTCATCAGATTTAAGACATAAAAAAATTCTTAGAATTCCACCAGGCCCAACTAAGCCAGGCTCAAGTGGCCTTTTGCGGTCTTTTATTTTTGCAATTTCATGTTCTTACTCCTTCCTAACAGATGCTTTCTACTAGGCGGATTATATCGGGGAATGTCTTCTTTTGGCATTCACAACAAATTTTTCACCAAGTGGAAATTAACCGTTAGAAAATAATTTGTTCATGGTGTCAGTATTTGAAATATGAGCGAATAATCACCCTGGGTGATCTTTGAGCATTGCCTCAAGCTATAAATGATTTTTTCAAGCCTGAAACAATGCTCAAAAATCCCTCCTGAACAGTTATTAGTAACACCTTTTTTTAAAAACAAGTCGCTCTCTGCAGGCTATCAAGGCCATCACTTGGCAGATGAAGAAATTTTTCTCTGGAAGTGCAACTCCATCATGACGGAGGGCAGAAAAGGTTCCTTAAATAGATTAATTGAAAGAAGTTTAGTTTTGGAAGCATTGAATGTAACAAGCCATTTATTAACCCATTCAATAACAGTATGTAGATCAACCTCAAGCTCCGCAGTCACTTCAACCTTAACAGCATTGGTCTTGCTCAAACATGAACATACTGTTGTGTCATCAGCATAGATTGCCAATATGTTTAAGATGTTGCCAGGAAGATCGTTAATAAAGAAAAAGCGTAGGACCAAGGACTGAGTCTTGGGGGAACAGCAGCATTAATAGAGTAGTTGTTACGATCTGAGAGAAAATATCTCTAATAGGGGACCAGACACGGCATAATCATAGAGGTTATGCAGATGACCAGCATGCCAAACCTTATCCAAAACCTTGTATATATCCAGAGCAATAACTCTGGATCCTCCACAGATATTCAAAGCACGATAAACGCACTCACTGATAACACTTAATACATCTGCAGTTGGTCTAAACGAAAACAAAAACCATAATGAAAATCTGAGAAAAGATTGAGAGAATCCAAACGATTACCAAAAGAACTGTTAATAAGCGATTCAGAAACTTTACTAATGATAGGTAGAAGACTTGTAGGACGATAATTGCGGGGATCAGTTCTCTCATCAGAGTTTTTGAAAACAGGAATGACCGATAAAAATTTCCAGCAAGAGGGATAACAAGACTCAGCAACACACTTGACATATACTTTGGAGAAAACTGGAGAGAGTTCAAGAGAACACTTCTGAAGAACGAATAGGAATACCATCATGACTAGTGGTCTTTGATGGGTCAAGCCCAGCAATCACAGTAGCAACCTTTCTAGAAGTAATAATAAAGTTATCAAGACGTGATTATGTCCTGAGCGGAAAGTCAGGCAGATGATGTCCAGAATCATCAATAGTTGAGTTACTGTTAAACAGCTTCGCAATGTTAAACAGCTTCGCAAAAAGCTCAGCTTTATCTTTAGAAGATAATAGTGACGATATTGTGATTCAGGGCCATGGAATAAAGGAGAGAACGAAGATTTCCCTTTGTTAACAAAGCTATTGTAGATGCGCCAGACATCACGAGAGCCAATCTTTGGGGATGTCAGTCTATTATCAACCATGTGCTCATAATCAGATTTGGCATCTCCCTTGTACAAGCTTCAACTTGCAAATGAAGGCAGCTTTCCAATGAACATCACGAAGAAAGTCACAGGAGCTTTACTAGTCATCTTGGTGGAAACTGTACAAGATTCAATGCAATGATGATTGCTTAGCAGCCTTAGAACTAAGAGAGATGTCAATATTGACAACAACATATTCAGAGTTGCTGAGAAAACTTTGACAAGAAACCTTACAAACATTTGGATTAGTAGATACAAAAGGCCTAGTAGAGAGGGCCATTGATCATCACGACCAAGAAAGCGAGTAGAAATATCGACAAGTCGAGTTAATGATTGGACATAGAGAAATTATAAACATCGGTTCCAGACGGATTGGTTTCATTAGAATATGTCAGCCAATCAGAGTGATGGGCATTGAAGTCACCAAAGACGAAAATATTTACGTTTGGATGCAATAAGAGCGAACACTGCAAGACAGGATGATCAAGAGTGATAAGGAAAGAAAAAACTAACTAGTTGAGTAAATAAGTGAGAGACGATAGCACGTAAAAGATTCCTTAGAATCTTCGAGAGAAGGTTCACGAGCAATTGGTAAGTTGCCAAGAACATACAAACTGAGACCATGCACATTGTACAGGAGAGTCCTTACGAATGATAGGAAGATATCCATAAATCACAAAATCTTTAAGGGGATATTTTGCTTGAGAAAAATTAGAATAAAGACCACGGATATTGGCAAAAGCTAGAGATAAAGGTCCAAACTGTTTTAGACTTTTTACTGGCAACTTGTAGAATGCAAACCATATAACACAAAAAGGATCTAAACTGGTCCACTTTAATAGTTAGATAAGAACCAAATTATAAATACAAAGCTAAGTTGTGGTCTCGGAGTCGGCCCACCAAAGTAGATACAGGGACATCCATACAAGCACAGACTTGCCACTACAACTACTCTCTGGTATTATGTGACTGTTGATGGAGCGGCCTCTCTAGTAAGCTAAGAAAGAGTTCGAGCTCCAAGCCACCGGTCGGATATGCAGGAACCAGACAACTGCTGGCTCAGTACCCTCAACTTAGATACCTAACTATCAAAGACCAGAATGTACCGAGATTGTGCTAATCAAAAGCATTAATGTAGTAATAAACCCAGCATTCATAGCACCAAAACTGGTTCAATAGGCGAGGAATGGTTCTATGCTGGCCTATAAGCATACTTTATCTACCCCTTTAAGTGTTTTTATCGAGACACTATGCCTACTGGATGTCAACCTGGTATTTCATGTTCTCGGGGATAAATTAATAAATTTAAATTTCACAGACTAGGTATAATGGCTGATTGATAGGTTCATCAATGTTATAAAATGGGTTACAGTAATGGTGCTTGAATAATCACTGTGGAGGAGCGAATTTTGGGTATAATTTCAAACCGCAAAGTCTGAAGCTATGCCCAAAACCTACTCCTCAACAGTGATTATTCGTTCTTATTTTGAGCACAGCAGTACATACAACGTTGTTATGACTTATTATTTAGTCATTGTAATTATTTAAGGTCTTTGTTGTTATGCTTTAGAAATATTTGAAATGTAAGCCTGGTCATGTGAGCTCTCTGGTTGAAGAAAGTTATTTTCTCAATGAAAGTCTATCACAAGCAAGGTAAAAGTTTATTTCTTTGCGGTAGTGGAAATAAGTGTAAGTAATCACTGTGGAGGAGGGATTTTTGAACGTAGCTTTAGGCTTTATAGCTTGAAGCTATGCTCAAAAACCACTCCTCCGCAGGGAGTATTTGCTCTTATTTCGATCATTGGCTTTGTCAAATGTTATAAGTGGCCGGTCAATTTTAAGATAGTTTACCCATTGTTCGAATTAAAAGCAAAAATCACTGTGGGGGTGTTTTTGGGCATAAATTATAAGGCCTAAAATTATGCTCAAAAATCCTCCTCTGCAGTGTTTATTCGCTCTTATTTTACCTCCCAGCTAGCAAAAATCTGTTCAAAGTCAGCAAGATAGCGTTAGTTTGCTGACTTTGAACAGATTTTTGCTGGCTGGGCTAGATACGTTTCTTTTGAAAACCTTGCTTTTCTTGTATCTGGAAACGGGGGTTTGCAAATCTGTGAGTAAGGTTCGCATGTCTATAATATGTCCACGCGGATATCACATGATTGAGAACATTCACATCATGTCTGTGGCTGTGTATTAGCATACGAAATTTTAACATCATTATTACCTACATGATTTAAAAGGGTCATAAAAAATACCTCTGGTTTACCTCAAAGATATAAATGTGTTATTTGATGACATGATTGCTGCACGTGTCACAGCGTGGAATAGGTATTTTGGTAGTGTCCTAAAATACTATAATCGTACAATCATGTTCTTAAGAGAGCATTGTTCACGTGATAGGATTTTGAGTTAACATAGCCTTTACACTTTGTGATAACATTTATCAAGTTACTGTTAATCATTTATTATGGCTTTGTTGTTGTTTGTAAATTGATCGTGGTGGGCAAAATCAAGCCTGCATCACCTGTGAAAGAGTGTTTTTTGGGTATAGTGTTCAGCTTTAAAGCTATGAACCCTACTCAAAAAGAATTCCTCCATAGGTGATTTCCGTTAGTTATTTTCAGGCTTGGAAATAAGAGCAAATAACACTAACTCCAGTGTTCGAAATAAGAGCAAATAATCATTGAGGAGGAGTATTTTTTGAGCATTGCATAGTTTTAGGCTGCAAAGCCTGAAGCTATGCTCAAACATATCTCCTTCACAGTGATTATTTCCCCACAAGTAGTGAGTCAGCCATCTGTCAAATGGAATAGGTTAATTTGGTTTACAATCCATTGTCAGCACTTTGAAATAATACACCGGCATTTATTTTTATTTTTATTTTTAACTATGTTTTTCTTTATTCCAAAATATTTGACATTTTGACATTAGAAACCCTTGTAAAGAGTAGGTGGAAATGTTCGTTTATGTCTTGTCTGTGACCCTGTGGTGTGCTTTATCAATTGACGTATCAAGTTATTGAAAATTTACAGTCAAGGGTATTGAGTCAACGATCTTGTAATGGATTGGCTTTTTCGTACCGAAAAAACCAATCCATTGCAAGCTCGTTGACATAACACTCTTCTGTGCAGTTTCTTATCTGTTAAAATTGTTTATGCCTACCAAAATGTTGCTTTTGAAATGAAATTTCGAGATGGCCGCTAAATATCTTCATAGGGTTTAATACTCATTGACACAATGGTTTTTTATTTATTTTTTATTTTGGCCACCTTTGCCACGTTTCTTTATTTTCTTTTGACATACTTCTGATCATCACGAAGAGTAATGGGAGCTTTTGATTAATCTTCAAAATGAAGATTCTCATTTACATAACAGCTTTGACACTATGTGCTTAACCTGCCCATTGACGTTAAATGTTTCAATTTACAAAAAAACATTAAAAAAATGTATCTGCATTGTTTGAAATAAGAGCAAATTCTCACTGTGGAGGAGTGATTTTCGAGCATTGTTCAGGCTACACTGAAATATTTGTTACCTGTGGAGGAGTGATTTTTTAGTATAGTTTTCAGTACGCAACGATTAATTATGTCGGCCACTGTTTTGTCAAGATATTTAAAGCGTCCGAAGATGAGACCCTTCTTGTCACCTAACTTAGTACCTGCAATTTATGATTAGTTTCAACTCTGTATGTTTCATTTCTAATTTATTTTTACATGTTATATATATGTTTATAACTTTCCACACCTTACGTTTGTTATCAACAAATGACCAATAAACACAAACATCCGCCTGTCAACCGTTCTTTTCATATTTACAGTCAAAATGACACCTTCTTATATATTTATAACATCACAAAACAATTCGTAATTGACTAACCTTTCAAAGGTAACTTAATACGAAAAAAATATCGAAAATGTTCTTTTTTTAGTTGTGAAAATATTTACTTTACAGTAAACGTTACAAAATGATGTCATCGTTAGATTAACGAATTTAAAATTGAGCATTGCAAAGTAGCATTGTTAACCTGTTAAACTTTTGCTGACAAACACAGTGAACAAAAACTTGTTCAAACTCCGCACGAAAGACGCTAGAACAACGTTTTCAACGATTCTAGCATATTTACTTTGAATAAGGTTTTGCCCACTGAGAAGGGGTCATCTCTAAAATCTTCAAATGATACGCTTTGTATTTTCTTAAATTTATGCCAGTTGTCGAAATAACAATAAATAATTTTTGCGGTGAAGGGATTTTTGAGCGTAGCTTCAGTTATGCTCAAAATCCCTCCACCACAGTGATTATTTTCTCTTATTTTAACCACTGTTTATTGGATTTTAACTTCTTAGAAATAAACCAAAAACATAAGTCTATGACACATAACTTATACGCCGTCCCGTGCTAGGCTAATCCTATCATGTTAAAAGATAGACGGTTTTAATTCATTTATGATGGTCATGACGTCATGATATTCAAAACATTGTCAGGAATTTGTCTTAATATTTCAGGGGGTTATTAAAATCACCTAGTGGGCAAAAGCTGTTTAAAGTCAGCAGTAAAGACGCTAGAGCAACGTCAATTTATTTCTTGCCCTTTTTATTTGTGTCATAAAGAGGATCCTTCTGTGACTTTTTCATGAGCTTTTTTTGCGAAATTTTTGTACACGCGAAATCAAAGATAAAAACTAAATTCGCGAAAATATGTACACGCGAAATGTATTTCTTTGCTCTTCGCGAAAATTTGTACACGCGAATTTGCTTTAACTTTTTTTTCTGCGACCAATATCTTTCCCCGACTAATTCTAATTTTCCTAAATTACTAAATTTTATAGGACCATCATTTTCTAAATTTCTAGACTTTCATGATTAAAATATTCCCTGACTAAAGACGTTGTTCCTGCGTCTTTACTGCAGACTTTGAACAAGTTTTGTTTGCTGGTACGCTCAAAAATACAAGAAGATATGTGTGTTTTAACAATAAGTACCAAAGTCGTGGTATTAAAAAATTACTCCTCCGCAGTGATTAATTGCTCTTATTTCGAGCACTATTCGAACGTACATAACTCACTTCTGCATAGTATTTCCATGCAGTCAGACAAATGCCGCACAACTCAGCTATGTGGTTATTTGGCTCGTGCAAATACTCTTAAAAATGTACACAATGTTCGGATATATGTAATTAGCGCAGATAATGTATGACGCAGATGCATTCGGACTATTACGCATCAAAAAGCATATACAGTATTTCATTTCCTCATACATATATTTAATCTGGCAGGCTAGGCTAGTGCACATAATCACGTAATAACATGCTAGTGAATTTATACAATTATAGAATTTGTACAATTTATACCGGGCTAGTTCATCAGGCTATTCGTCATAGACTAGTGTTGATACACGCGTATATTGCATGTAGATAATCAAGCCATTCATCATAGGCTAGTATACCAGACTATTCATCATAGGCTAGTGTAGATGCACGCATTCATTGTACGTAAATAATCGACCCATCATAGGCTGGTGTATTACACTATTCATCATAGGCTATAGTGTATATATAATCGGACTATTCGTCATAGGCAATGCAGATACACACATATTCTGTCCGCATATAATCGAACTACCTTACAGCTAGCTGGGTAAAGCATAATATATATATAGATATATAAATATATAACTACGTCATTGTTGCATTCATGTAAATTATATCTTATCTTAAGTACCATTATCTAATAAATCATATATACGTATACGATTTGAATTGCAACTGCAAATATTGTCCTTCTTTATTCAACTTGTTTGCCTTGCTCATTCAATAATTCATGTTGGATATGTGTTTATGTTTACTTGTTAAACGGTTGTGTAAACTTGCTTTGAATATCCCCTGTAAAGTTACCATGTGCTATGTAACCATTCAATCAGTGAACCCCGGTGATACCAAGAATATCGAACATACGGTTAGTGAACCCCCGTGACACCAAAGATATAGATCATTCAATCAGTGAACCCCCGTGACACTTCAACCAGTTGACAAGTGTCAACAAGTGTGCTGAATTAGTACGAATAATAACAACTTTCTGCTTCCCATTGGTCCTTTTCATAAAACAATGGAAATAGTCACTACACAAAAAGGAAGTTATTGCATTGTACTGAACAAAAAGGAAGTTATTGCATTGTAACAAGTTCTTCTTCGAACCACGAACGCCCCGTTTTCATTGTTTTATAAAAAGGTCTACCAATGTCCATTTTCATTAGTATTAATTATATTAATTAAATTGTATTGTTCGTTTCTTTGGCGTCGTTTCGACGTTGATCGGGCGTCGTTTCGACGTTGATCGGGCGTCGTGTATCGAAAATATATAGGCTCCTAAATCTGATCATCATTCTTCGTTATATGCGGTTATTTTGGTCCGCGCATTATATAACCTTTTTTTTTTTGACCATCGAAAACGGATTAGGTTTTTCTTGACAAATCTGATAAAACCTATCTGAATTTTTCTCAGCGTTTTCCGCACGTAAATATTTATTGACTCTCACTATAGATTCAGTGGAAAAATCGTTTTCGAAGATGCAAGAACAACGTTGACGGATTTTGGGTCAGTTTTTGCCCACTGGTTAAAGATTAATTTTTCCTTATTTATACAAATGCGATATGAATCTTTTAAGATACGAATATAGCATGAACAAAGTGATTCTCAAGTTGTCGATATGAAGATCTTCACTGCAGATCTTCTTTTCTTCCATACTCTCTCTATGTTATACATCCGTAGATACTAGTTTTATTTTTTTATTGGAGCCTACACAGTGGGTAAATACCTGTTCAAAGATCGCAGTAAAGACGCCAGAACAACGTTTTCGACGCTGTTCTAGCGTCTTTACTATCTTTACTGCGAAGTTTTTGTTCCATAGGGTATTAATTAGAGTAGAGAAAATTTTAAAGCACGATCTCTGTATTGTAAGGGACCGTCTCAAAAATAAAATCTACTGAGGAGAGTACTGAGTCGACGATCTTGCAATGGATTGGTTTCTTCGTACCGAAGAAACCAATTTATTGCAAGCTCATTGACCTACACACTTCTGTACAGGTTCGTTTTTGTTGAATTTTGTCAATTTTAGTTGGTTTTTGAGCAAAATTTGGAGATGGTCCCCAAGTAGTTCAAACTTCTATTTTCGCTCTTGGTCCGAGATATTTCCTTTATATAGCTAGTGGTTGACAAATCTTGCGTCAACCAACCAAGCACAATATTGGCGTTGCCTTCACCATTTCAATGAAAGCGATTTACCTACTTCCTGCAGTAACCTTTTCGAGGCTATAGTAAGACCAGTTTGTGTTTATGTATGAAAGTGAGACTTATCGAGACTAGATAGGTTAACAGAAAGTAAAGGATCAAGCGAGGATATCTATAATTTATTTCTTTACTATAAAACAACTGCATAGCTTTCCTAAAGCCTAAGCATTGTACCATTTTAAATATTATGTATCATGGAGCGGGCAAGCTTGCGAGGGAAACCCCCAATATAGACCACGATCCGAGTGCTCCGTTTGTTTCATCTCGTGGTGCACCTCTCAGAACTAAATGAAACTCACCAAAAAGTAAGGTTAAATGTTGTACATTGTAAATCAAAAAAGTTCCCAAGTTTTCCAGCT
>JAULBZ010004181.1:0-15142 GCA_032360805.1 Neoturris breviconis | reverse complement strand
TATTATTTACTTTTTGAGATAATTACTAATTTGTAATGGCATGTAAAAAAATTGCTCTGAAAATAGGTCAGGTCCGCTCTAAACACCGGTGGAAGAGAGGAGGTTGGTGGCGGCTGCACTGTATTTTTATTTTATTTATTTAT
Organism: Neoturris breviconis; assembly: GCA_032360805.1. Classification (NCBI taxonomy): domain Eukaryota; kingdom Metazoa; phylum Cnidaria; class Hydrozoa; order Anthoathecata; family Pandeidae; genus Neoturris; species Neoturris breviconis. The sequence goes on along the minus strand of JAULBZ010004181.1, from coordinate 14,999 downwards.
TGAATCACTCCTCCACTGTAGTGGGCAAAAATACAATTATATTTTGCAAGTTCAAACAGCATTTTTTGGAAGAGGGGTGTTTTTGATAACACCCAAATTGTTACCTATACGAAAGAAAACTTTAGTTTTCTACTTTTCTAACTAATATACTAAACATATGTGGATTTTCACATAACTTTAGCTTAGGAAAACTTTGTAGTAGGAGAAAATTTCTTTCCACACATTTTATAGTGATACTATGGAAGATATATGTATATCAAAATCACAGTCAAAGTAGTGATATATAGGGAAGTTATATAAATCAATAGCACCTTCTATAGTACATGTCATTTTAGGGAAGATATACGAAGAATAAAATGATGACGCATTTCACAGTGACAGGTGCAGTGGATGTTAACGAGTAGAGAACGGGAGAAAATGTTTTAAACATATTGGACATCATTTAGTTTTTCGATATCATTGCAGGTCTTGCCACCTACAGGCAAAAAAAAGTACAAAACATGCGATTTCACATCAATTTGCATAAACTTTTCCTGATGACTTCATGGGGCCTTAGTTTTTTTTTTTTTCTAGGATTTTTTTTTGTTATCATTTCCCCTCAGAATAAGTCAATTTGCATAGAAAATTAAAAAAGAAAAAAATCAGCTTTGTGATGACGTCCATAGAGGACGTATAATTTTTTTGACAAAACATTTTTTTTTATCATATTTTGACTTATCTCTGGAATTTTAGCCAATTCTTATAGAGACCACCTCGTTCCCAGGACTTCTTGCCTTTTCGAAATACAGAAGAGCAGAATTCTTTCTTTGCCGCTCTTCCATATTTCAAAAAGGCAAGAACCCTGGGAAGGAGGATGTTATAGATAATAAAAGGAAAATTTTTTCCCCTTTCTGATGACGTCATGAGAACATATAATTTTTTTAATGTAATATATTTAACCAAGTTTTGTCTCAGAATTAGAGCCAAAGCGTGAAAAAACTAAAAACTAAATTTTTCCACTTTGTGATAACGCGTCCAACAACCTTGTTTCCATCAAAGCTTTTTGCCTTTTCGAAAATGGAAGAGCGGTGAAGAAAGATTTCTTCACCGCTCTTCCGTATTTTGAAAAGGCAAGAAGCCCTGGGAACGAGGTTGCGTTTTGTTCTAGGTGCATGCACTGTATTTTAATTAAAAAAAAAGCTAATTAAGAACCTACGATTGATTTTAATGATGCGAACTTGTACGACATAGAAGGTGAAGTAAAAATCTATGGATGAATTTAGTGATACGCATATACTGTATGACATATGACATTGATTAACAACCTATTTTAGAGTGATTTTAGAATAATAAATCAGTATTCGAAAAAAGACTAAATAATCCCTGTGGAGGAGAATTTTTGTAATATGTTTTGTGATATAATGCAGTGTTTGTATAAAGCCTGAAGATATGATCAAAAAATCTCTCCTTTACAGTGATTATTTCTTCTTATTTTGAACACTGTAAAACTCCAGATTCTAGATTCTGATTAGTTTAAATAATGTCGATCAAATTCGACAAAGTTCAAACAGTTTGAAACAGTATTATACAATATGAACAGTGTGAAGTGCAAATCCGATCGATTCAACCCTATTTGTTTTTTATGAAAGCTGCCTTAAAGTGTAAATCAGCCTATATTGTCTCTAGTGCTGACTATATACAGTATGTATGGACAAAATATACTCAGATACAACTTTGCCACAATTGTAATGTCAAGCTCTTACCCATAAATATCAATTTGACATTGTTATGGCAACATCCATGTAGATGTGGCCCCTCTACCAATAAAGTTCTTTCAATACAGAATTTTGATATCCCCATAAAGCCACTCTTGTGATATCCTAAACACATACAGTTTTGAAAATGTTGTTGAATCATCTTTAAAAAGAAAACAAGTTTATGTTGACACCTGTTTATGTATGCACCTTTCTTGTGATCTTTTTTATAGAATTTTCAATATAAAAAAAGTATTCATAGCAGTAGGGTGATGTACAATAATGACATCATTAGCAAGATCATATGTGCTGAATAAAAAAAGGTTTGTATTTTTTAGCAATAATGTGTTCCAATATAACTTCTGTGGAAAACCGTTGCAGCTCTATGTATCTATGTATATAAATAAATTTTAAATTAATATAGTTATGTTGTAGTGTGTATGCAAGCCTGAATAAAACTGCCAGACATCACCTGTGGAGGAGTGTTTTTTTAGTATAGTGTTTAGCTTTTAAGTTGAGTACTATACTCAAAGAACACTCTTCCACAAGTGATTTCTGGCAGTTATATTCAGGCTTGATATGGACATTACAAAATCATGTTTATTAAATAAAAACACAAGAGTTTTATTGACACATCCTTCATTAGAGCTTTCGACCTTCACTTTCACTTGTGCCATTTTCAATAATGGTTTACAAGGAAACTCAATCAAGTTTTATATAATTTTATAAAATAAATATTAACAAATAAGGTAAAGATAAGGGACCACCTCCAAAATTTGTTCCTAGGGGAAGAGTACCGAAGAAACCATTCGATCGCAAGCTTATTGACTTTAACACTCTTCATCATAGATGAATTTTTCTCAAAATTATTGAATTTTGGAAATAAAAGTCAACAATTCTACTATGAATTAAAATAAAAATCACACACATATTTGCATTCAGATAACAATGAACAAGAATGCATTGACTAATCGCCTGCATCAAGACGATGCCATGAACTCCATGGGTGACTAGTCAATATTTTATATCAAAAAGAAGAAAGTACTACTTGTATTCTCTATTAACAGTGGTATTGGCCCTGAATGCTCAACTTAGCATAAATCACACCAATACACCAGCACATAAGACTGGTGAACAATATGAATATACGTATAAAACTTTTATTTATAATGTGTGTATGCAAATCATATTTATGTGCTTAGGTTTAACTTTCACTTGGTTTGGTGGGCTACTTTCAAAACCGTACTTTTAATTTTGAATTTTGAAATGGAGTGTTTATGCAGGAATTTTTATTTCGCTCGGAAAAGACTATTGAATCTAGTTTTATATTTTTAAGAACACATGTTATACAGAGAAGGCGAGTGAAAACGCTAAAGAAAATCTGTATTGATATGCTGTGGTGTAATGAATAAATTATCAGAATCTACAGAGTTGGAGAGATATAAGACTTCCTTCGGAATTGTAGCTTACTGGCTATTATTTCATTTTCTTGTTTTGTTCAGTCCTTCATTTCCTTTCTTGGGTACCATATTTGTTTACAGTTTAATCCCAGAGACAACACCTGTGTAGGAGTGCTTTTTGAGTACAGTTTTCAGATGCAAAGGTGGTATGACAATTATTTCCAGAACTTGCTTGTATTGATAACCACCGTATTTTTGTTTTAGTGCAGCTGATGCAGAGAAAAATAAATGTCAAAAGTGTTTGCAGTTTGGCCACTGGACATATGAATGCCAAAATAAACGAAAGTATGTTCAACGGGAATCTCGCACCAAACTTTTAGCAAAGAAGAGAAAAGTTGCTGAAAAAGAAAAACAACTGGAGTAAGTAAAATGTAGCCAAGTTTATGATAAAAAAAATAAGAGATACAAATAATTTTAAAAATTATATTAAAATAACGAAAATTTTCATATCAGAGATACATTTTTGCTCAAAAATCTCTGGTACGAAAAGCTTCGTGATTTTAATATAATTATAATTTTAATATAATTTGCTGAATGACAGACCCAAACACCTCCATAAATAGTGGTTGAACTTTATTTCATAGTGCCTAAAAATGTATTTCCAGGGGATAATCCAGCCTAAAAGAGGGTCCGGAATTAAGATGGTACCCTTCTTTAATTCAAGGAATATGCACCTTTTTTAATAAAAACCTTTGTATTGATATTTATATTTCAAAAAATTTTATCGTTACCCTTTTGGTTATGATTTCAGTTTATTTCCTGATTTTACATTTTTTCCGGATGATTTGTTAAAAACCAATGTTGTTACAGTATATAGAAGCATTATTAGAGTAAACTGTGGAGAAGGGCTTTAAGGGAGCATCTAAAAAATAAGATCTGCAGAGGAGAGTGCTGAGTCAACATTCTTGCAATGAATTCATTGGATCCACTGCAAGTTTGTTGACCTAACACACTTCTGTACAGATTTATTTTTTGCCCACCAAACAAATTTTGGATAGGCTATTGCTATCACTTTGCGGTGGCGATGTCCTGCTTTGTGGCAATATTTTAGAAGTACTCCACGTGGTCCCGAGTTTTCGCCAAAAAGGGTCCAAATTGAATTTTTGGGCCATTGGACCGAAAAGGTGTGGTACTGTCCTGAAATTTGGTTATGACATTCTAGCCAATATGAATATTATTTTTAATTTCGTCAACTTGGGACCGAGTATCAGAGAAAAAAGGATTTTTTCAAAGGTGGAGACTTTACCACTTGGATATTTCTCAAAATAAACATGCATTCATGGGTCGAAATAAGAGCAAATAATCACTGTGGAGGAATAATTTTTGGGCATAGCTTCAGGCATTGTAGCTATGCTCAATGATTGAATTAGTACTCTCCTCCACAGATAATATTTTAATATGATTTCAACACGGTAAACCTTACTTTTAAATTTAAATGTTAGTATCTCTCTGCAAGCCAGAATATAACTGTCGGACATCACCTGTGGAGGAGCGTTTTTTTAGTATAGTGTTATTCAGGCTTGCTCTGTTTGCAATTTTAACTTGCAGTGATGTTTTAAGCTCGTTATTGTTTTATAGAACACAAAAGGCTTTGCAACAACAGGAAGAAAATGTTGATGCAGATGACGAAAATGAAAACGAATCATCGTCATCATCATCATCATCTTCAAGTGACTCTTCTAGTAGCAGCAGTAGCAGTAGTTCATCAAGCAGTTCAGAATCCGACGAAGAACGTTCACCACAAAAGAAAAAAAAGAAGAAACGAAAGGGAAAATAATAACATTCATGAAACTGGCCATGTTCAATGAATTCAATGAAACAAATTCAGTTCAGAAAAGAGATTTCACATGAGAAAAGACAATGTTCCACTTCTATATTGACATTTGACAAGCCAAATGCTACTCTATGTAAAGGCCGTCTTCCACTCCAGAAGATTTTCTGCAGAACAGAAATGGAACGAAAAATGTGCACGCGTAGAAAGAAATATATTCCATTGGTAGAAATTGACTTGACATGGTTCTGCAGAAAATTCTCTGAAGTGGAAATCTTCCTTAATTATGATTGCTAATTATAATTTAGCGAATTTATTGACTGATTGCTGTACATTTCACAAGACAGAAAATTTTGATATGCATATAGTGTGATTTATTTTCTAGATCAGTATTATTTCTAGATTGGAAATAATCACTGTGGAGGAGGTACTTTTAAGCATAGCTTCAGACTTAGTAGTCTGAAGCTATGCTCAATAATCACTCCTCCACAGTGATTATTTGCTCTTATTTTTAAACACTGATTTTATTAGTATTTGTGATGAACTGTGAAGAAAGGTACTATTAGTTGTTCTCTTCCCCATCGTTAAATATAGCCATCTCTTAGCACTTTACGAGGTTCAAAATAAAGGTCGGACATCACCTGTGGAGGAGTGTTTTTAAGTACAGTTTTCAGCTTTGAAGCTGAAAAACTGCTTAAAAACACTCCTCCACAGGTGATTTCTGACTGTTATTTTTAGGTTTGAATTAAATGCATGGATATTTTGATTAAATTGCTAAAATCTGACTTCATGAAATTAATCTATCAAACCAAAATTATTTACTAGACATGGGTAGGTTGGTGGTTGGTTAAAATAAATGGTAAGTTTCTCAACAGAGAAGTAAAGGACCATCTCAAACTTTTCTGTAGAATTGAAGAAACTAAATTTGAATAAGTTAAACGAACCACACAGAAGGAACTTGCATTATGTTGGGTTTTCGATATGGTGTTTGAAATAAGAACAAATAATCACTGCAGAGAAGTGATTTTTGAGTATTGCTTTAGGTTCAATGCTCAAAAATCTTTCCTCCACAGTGATTATTTGCTCTCATTGCGAACACTGCTGTATGAAAATCCAATCCATTGCAAGATTCCACTACTCTTGTCTGTAAATTTTATTTTTGAGATGGTCCCTAAAGGAGATATGTTGTATTCCATGTAGTCAGTGATCGATATAAGAGTAAATAGTCATTGTGGAGGAGGAATTTATGAGCATAGTATAGTATCAGGCTTTGTAACCTGAAGCTATGTTCAAAATCACTCCTCCACAGTGATTATTTGCTCTTATTTTGACCACTGATAGGTATAATATAGAATAAATAAAACAAAAGATGAGACTAGTAATCCATGATCATGCGGAACATGTCTGTGAATGGGCTGCTAAATACGTACGAAATAAAATAAGAAAATTTAATCCCGGACCTGATAACTACTTTGTGCTTGGACTTCCCACTGGTAAGTGTCTTTCATTGGTCGAAATAAGTGCAAATAATTACTGTGGAAGAGTGATTTTTAGTCTGCCCAACGAAGTTTGGATGGGCTATTACTATCTCATTATAGCAGTATAGTCACAATTTTCTTATTAGACCATGTTCTAGAAGTGCTATCATTTTGAAATTTGATACCATTATTCGAGGTAAAATTTTGGAAGGAATTGCCAAACGTTTTTTGATTTCATTCTTTTTAGTTTGAGTTTTGGGCAAAAGGGTCAAAATTTCATATTCACATGGTACCATCCTGAAATTTGGTAAGGCTAGCTAGCCCTTTTTTTCTTTGATTTTGTTAACTTGAGATTGAGTATTAGCGAGAAAGGGATTTGTTTAAAAGTGGAGACTTTAAAAAAAAAAAAGGTGAATTTCTTTGAGACTTTGACCACATTCAATGAAAAGTTAACTCAAGTATCATATCCGACCAATAACAGGAGAAGTGGAGACTTTAATCACGATCGGACTTGGATTATTTTTGAAAATTTGATTTCTATCAGGATTTGACCACATTCAACTAAAAGTTAGATATGATCATCTAGCATAAGTAGATACATCTAGGCACATCATTGTTTACCATTTGATGAATAATTATTTGCTATGAAGGCGAAAAGTGTAAAAAAAAACATTTTAAAATTTCCAGAATTAAACTTAAAAGTATACTTGCGTGTTAAAAACACACACATGCAAAAATCACAGCATTGATTATTGTAAAGAAGTTACCATGGTAAACCGGTATTTGTACTGAATGTATGAAGTAAATATCGATAGATATGAACTCAAAAATTATAAAAATATATTCAAATAATCTAGTTCAGAACTGCCGTTTCGGGACAGTCCTATGATATATGTTTTGATGCTTTATAAATAAAATACACACATACAGTGCATGACTTCAATCAAGAAAAAAACATAGTAAAAACATAGTATAATAAAAGCATGCATTCTGTTATGTATAGGCTATATACATTATAGTTTACCTGTATACATATATCCTGTATAATGTAGCCTGTATACATTTAGCCTATATATAAATCTTAAATTAATTTAAAAAGACATGATTGCTTTGAAACTTTAAAAGCATAGAGCTTAGTTCCTATTCAAGGCTATAAAATATGTGTATTCTCTATTTTTATTTTTAGCATACACATATATGATCTATAATGTGTATATGCAAATCGTATTTATGTGCAACATAGGTTTAACTTTCGCTCAGTTGGCGGGCTACTATCAATACCAATAGCCTGAAGCTATGCTCAAAAATCCTCCACAGTGATTATTTAATCTTATTTTGTCTATTGCCTTTACTGCTATCAACAAATATTTTCAGGAATATTAATACCAGCACATGAGAGTAAATAGTACTACCACAGGGCTCGAAATAACAGCTGGCCATCACTGTGGAGGAGAGATTTTTCAGAATATTTTCAGCCAAATCGGCTGAAAATATTCTGAAAAACCTCTCCTCCACAGTGATGACCGGCTGTTATTTCAAGCCCTGCTACCACAAGGCTATCTAAATTACAAGGACAGAGGTAGTAACAACCAATATGAGCCTGCACTACATTTGAATACCACTCCCTCTTTTTGGGGATGAAATATACCTTGTAAGTCATGCAATAACTGTTAGACATCATCTGCGGTGGAGTGTTTTTGAGTATAGTTCACTTCTCTGATGATGATATCCAACAATTATTTCAAGACTTGCTCTACAGTGATCGAAACAAGAGTACATAAGCACTGTGGAGGAGGGATTTTAAGTATAAATTCAGGCATTGTAGCCTGCAACTATGTTAAAAAATATCTTCTCCCTAGTGATTATTTGCCACGATAATATATTTCAGAATATTCTTTATATAGGTTCTACTCCTCTTGGAATGTACAAAAAACTTATCGAATTTTGCAAAAATGGTGAACTATCATTTAAGTATGTAAAAACATTCAACATGGACGAATATTGTGATTTACCTCGTGATCACGAACAAAGTTATCATTTTTTCATGTGGTCAAATTTCTTTAAACACATTGACATTGATCCAAAAAATGTAAATTTGTTAGATGGTAATGCACCTGATTTAGATAAAGAATGTAATGAGTATGAAGTGAAAATTAAAGAAGCCGGTGGTGTTGAGTTGTTTATTGGAGGTATGATTCATAAGTCTGATGAGTGCCAAGGAATCATCTGAAAAATAAGATTTACTAATTTGTCGACAACCTTGCAATGGATTTATTTATTCATACTTGAGAGGAACCGATCCATTGCACACTTGTTATAACGCTCTTCTATTTGCTTTCAATTTTGTAAAATGTGGTCCAATTTAATTTCTTTAAATAAACCGGAAAAAACCCTTTAGGCAAAAACTTGGCAGTAAAGACGCTTAGTGACTAAACATCACCTGTGGAGGAGTATTTTTTAGTGTAGTGTTCAGCTTTTAAGCTTGAAAAAACTAAACCTTCCCTTGAATATTTCAATATCTCTATTCGACAAACATTATCAATATTTTATGTTTTAAAGATGCAAGTTGTTTTATGTGAATGGGTACTTTTTTTACCCTTTCCAGATTTCCATTGTTCTCCTGGTAGGGGATAAAATCCTCAGTCTACCTTATTTACCTTATTTACCTAGACAGCAATGCTTCCAAGAACGTGGCTCGAAATTTTCACCTGATGTGGCATTGAACCGGGAATCTCCGATTCATAAGCACCACTGCTTAACTACTGAGCTACTATTAACTTTTCCATGTGTTTTTCTAGGCATTGGTCCTGATGGTCACATTGCCTTTAATGAACCAGGATCATCACTAGTCTCAAGAACACGTGTTAAAACACTTGCCATGGACACTGGTATGGCCAATGCTCGATTCTTTAATAATGACATATCAAAAGTACCAAAAAAGGCTTTAACAGTTGGTGTGGGTACTGTTATGGATGCTAGAGAGGTTTGAAATCTGTTTTATTAGTTTCTATATAGTGTTCAAAATCACTGTGGAGGAGGAATTTTTGAGCATACTTCCAGGCTTTGAAGCCTGAAACAATGCTGACTAATAAATGGTCAGACTAATTTTAACAAAAATTAGATCAAAGTAACGAATGTTTACTTGTTGAGTGAAAGGAAGCCAAACTAAATTTTCAATCCACAAACTATTATTTCTCCATGCATTAGCCTCCCATGGATAAGCATATTTTCACACAACTATTGCTCAAAGCCAGATTATTGTCTATACAGTGAAATATGGTATGTTAATTGTATAGACTGCTCTTAGTTCAAACACTACATGAAATGGTTGATACAAGACGGTTTGTTTATTTTATTAACTTAATAAATTACGTTTAAGTTTTAAGTTTAACTTTTATAAGTATTATGCTTATATTCTACTATATGTACATACATGCATACATATACATGCTTATACAGACATATACATACACATACATACACATACATACACATACATACACATACATACACATACGTACACATACGTACATATACGTACATATACGTACATATACATACATATACATAGTGTCCTGGTAATATTATGTCATTTTCGTGATTAATCTATGTTACAGGTCATGATTCTGATTACCGGTGCAAGGAAAGCACTTGCTTTATACAAAGCAATTGAGGAAGGTGTAAGCCATATGTGGACTGTTTCCGCGTTCCAACAACATTCACATACTATATTTGTTTGCGATGAAGATGCAACACTGGAATTGAAAGTGAAAACTGTGAAATATTTCAAAGATTTAATGGACTTGCATAACAAGTTGGTAGAAGATGTCCATATGAGCGAGGAAATTTAAATTTCAAATAAAACAAAATTGTTATGCTCTTCTCCGCAAATACTATTTTTGCTTGTTTTGACTTCTCTAATGGAGTGGCTGTCGATAAGTGATTTTTAAGCCTAACTTTAGTCTTGTTAGCCTGGAATTTTGCTTAAAAATCAATTCGCAACAGCGATGATTTGCTCTTATCTTAATGGCAAGTGAAAACAACAATATCTTTTCATGTCTTTCTAAAATGTTACTCAAGAGAATTCGTTCGCTCTATCAGAGATTAAAATAGGCAGTGTTTGAAATAAGAACAAAATAATCACTATGGAGGAGGGATTTTTGAGCATTAACCACTCCTTCACAGTGATTATTTGCTCTTAATTCGAATATTGAATAATATCCTGTGGAAAGGAGTACTGCTTAGTCCAAAGAAACCAAATCACTTTATAAGTTTTGTAGCATAGCATAATCAGAACTGCAAGCTTCAAGATAACAGTCAGACATCACCTGTTAGCTGAAAACTGTACTCAAAAAACAATCTTCCACAGGTGATGTGGGACTGATATCTGGAGGTTTGTAACTGATTTTGATCAATGCCATACAAACTATGCATTTAAAGATCTCATAGATATAGTATATAGTATAGCATATTCACTTCAACTAGAGTTGGACTCTTTCATTTTTTGTTAGATTGTACAAATTTATATTTCTTGTTTCAACATGATTTTAGTTTACGATTGGTACCGTAAATACCGTATTAAACCCAAGTAACAAAAAAGCTGATGATTTTGAAGGAAATGGCAAGAAAACACAACGTGTTTTAGGTGCTGAAATAAAATAATCACTGCAGTGAAGGGTATTTGATTTTGATTCTATAGATTCTTCAGGGGTTAAAGTAACTGTCAGTCATCAATGTGGAGGAGAGATATTTCAAGAGTATTTTCAGTCAAATTTGCTGAAAATATTCTGAAAAATCTCTCCTCCACAGTGCAGACCCTCAGTGGTTTTAACCCCTGGTTTCTTGTGTGTAGTTTCATTATGTGTTTATATTTCTGTTAAAAATGAAGTTTTCTGATCCAAATCTTCTACAAACATTGGTCTGTATTTTACATACTCACATACATACTCTATGAACAAAAGCATAAATGTTCTTACTCTGACAGCTATGTACTTTTCAGTTTAACTAGCATTTAGAAAAAAACTTGCAATTCTGACAATATTCCTGGTCGAATAACTTTTTGGGTCAAATTTATAGAATTTAGTCATGCCAGATAGAACACATGCTTTTTCCATAGAAAATGACAAGAACAATAAAGAAGTATATTTGTTTATCTAGACTGTTTCAAAAATAAAAATCAGAATTTGTGTTATTTTTTTGTTATTTTATTACTTACAATAGTACATGGCAGGGCATTGTATTTCTCAAGTCAGTATTGTGACCATATTTTGCCAGAATCCCTTACTCGATTTTATGAACATTTTGAGAAAAGTTATCAATTAGCATAAGTAGCGAATATGTGCCTATATTATATCATAAAAAAGGGCTGATTGTCAGCAGCCGTAACTGACTAACATATATATACAATTCAAATCTGTTAAGGAATGTTGACCAGAGTTTCAAAACATCCTAATAACGATTCAAAACAATCGAATAAGCGCGTGTGTGAATTGAAATCACTTTGCTAAATTATTATCCATTGACGTGAGAAATATTATATTTGTTTAAAATATATAGTTACTGTTTTTGTTATCGGATGATGTATTGTAATTCTTATTATTCAGATATATATTTAGAAATAGGGAAATTCCGATATAAATATTTTATCCCTTATGCTCTTGCAAGTCGGACATTACATGTGAAGGAGGAGAGTGTTTATTAGCTTGCCAAACAAATTTTGGATGGGCTATTACTTTCACTTCGAAGTGGCCGCAGCCTGTTTTTCTTATTAAACCATGTTCCTGAAGTGCTACCAGGTACCAGCATGTGAGTCAATATTATGGAAGGACTCACCAAAACAATTTTAGTCTTGTCTGCTCGATTTCGTTTACTTTTGGGCAAAAAAGGCAAAAATTGTGTTTTTGGTTCATACCGAAAAGGCATGCTAACATCCTAAAATTTGGCAACGGCATTCTAGGCAATATTAGCAGATGGCTGGCTAGTTTTTTTTTCAAATTTGTTGACTTGAGACAAAGTCAAAAGTAAAGGCTTATATACATGTAGCTTGTATACATGTATCCTGTATCCATAAATTCTGTATACATATAGCCTATATAAATGTAGCATATATATACAAGTCTTAATTTAATTTAAATGACATGATTTCTTTAAAACATTAAAGTGTATAGCTTATTTCCTCATTTTTACATTGCATATTCTCTATTTTTATTTACTGTATACATAATGCTACGATGATAATGTGTGTACGTAAATCATATTTACGCACTAGGTTTAACTTTCACTAAGTTTGACGGGCTACTTTCAATACCGTACCTTTGAACACTCAAAAACTCTCCTCCTCAGGTGATGCTCAACAGTTATTATGAGGCTTGCACTTGTATATAATCTGTTTTTAACTTGCAGGATTTCGGTAAGCTACTTCTAGTGGGTAAGACTTTGTTCTAAGTCTGCAGGAGGCTAGAACAACGTTTTCGTTGCTATCACAATGCAAATATGCGATTCAGTAGATTTCAACGCAAAATTCAGATGGGGTGAAGAAAATAAATGCTGCGAAAAAAATTGATAAAAGAAGTTGCGAAAATAAAAAACGGAAAAAAAATTGAAAAGCTTAATCGCAAAATACAAAATGAATTTATGAAGTATGCCTGTATGGAAGAGACATGTGTACATGTGCACGAACCTTATCAATTTATATCCTTGAAGCACAAAAGTTACTTTGTATTAATCCGAATTGCTTTTTTTCCAATAGACCAACAAATAGTGGTGACATGAGGTCGAAATAACAATAAATTGTCACTGTGGAGGAGTGAATTTCGAGCATAGCTTAAGTTTTGTAGCCTGTAGCTATGTTAAAAAATCTCCCTGCCACTGTGATTATTTACCCTTATTTCAAACACTGCGATACTTTTCTATGAGATGTATCATCTGAATTTTACAACACTTGTGTTCGTGAATTACCTTATTTGTACTAGTTTTTGCACATATTAACATTCACGCAAGGAAAAAAATAAATTTTGCGAGTAATAATTTCCACGCATCCATAATGATAAAAATAATAACAGTCATTTAGGGTAACAAATGCAAGGCTAGGAGTAATTTCTTTTTCAAAACTACATTTTTACGCATGTATTTAGTTTTGGTACAAATCATTTTGCTTGTACAATTTTCACGCTAAAACTAACCTTTTTGCGCAACTGACCGAAAATTTGCATGAATGAAGTAATTAGATTGCCTAATAAATCCTTTTACGTTTGTAACAAAACTAATATCATTATTTGCTTTGGAAATAACCATAAATAACACCTGGAGATGTTCTTGAAATGTTAGGGACCAGGGGAAGAGTGCTGATTCAGTGATCTTGTAATTGATTGGTTTCTTCGTACCGAAGCTCGTTGATTTGACACTCTTCAGCGTAGATTAATTCTTCTCAAATTTATTGATTTTGCCTTCTTTAAAGTTGCTAAAACATTTGCTTTTCAGAACGAATTTTGGAGATGGCTCCTTACACCCTCCTACACTGGTCTCATTTTAAAATCTGTGGAATTTCTCCTACACAACTGTATTTCTGTGTTGTATATTTATACCGGCCTCTAAATTCATATTGACATTCCGCCATGGAGGAGCATCTTTGGAGACAAATTTGCAGTCTGTTGGCCTCCAAAGATGCTCCTCCACAGGGGAATGCCGTCGTGAATTCAGAGGCCTGTTTATACATTGTCATAGTAAAGGAATTATAATCAATGATGAGCAAGAGTGATGCAATATATCAATATACATTGGATAATGAATTTCTCTCAAGAGAACAAAGGGATTTTTTTGAAGACAATGGTTATCTAGTGATCAGAAAATTGGTACCAAAAGAAAATTTAAAGATTTATCATGACAGGTTTGCAATATTATTATTTTTAGATATTTTACAGATATTATGGCTATTTCCAGCAGTTGAAATAACTGCCGGTCATCACTGTGGAGGAGAAATTTTGCAGAATATTTTCCACCAGTTTGGTTGAAAATATTCTTAAACATCTCTCCTCCACACAGTGATGACCAGTAGTTTAATCCCTGTATTTCAAATACTGATTTTTCTTGTTCCAAAGCTAAAAAGATGTGTGTCTGAGAATTAATTTCAGTTTGTTTCAGGCCTCTGAATTCACGTCGGCATTCCCCTGCGGAGGGGCATCTTTGGAGACTAATTTGCAGCCTTTCTGTGTTTATGACTAGATTTCTTGATATCTGTCACAAACGTGTTGAGCCAGGGTATATGATGCTCGTGAAAGACGTATCCTTACGTAAAAAAGAAGGGTTTGATCCAGAGAGGGTTGTGAACAAAATCCAAGATTATCAAATGGATCCCGTATTATCAGAGTATTTCAAGCTACCACAAGTATTAAAATATATTGAATGCTTTACTGGTCCAGATATAGCTGCTGTTCATACAATGCTCATTAACAAGGTATTTTAATTTAATCCTTTCATTGCTACAGGGCTTGAAATAACTGCCGGTCATCACTGTGGAGGAGAGATTTTTCAGAATATTTTCAGCCAAGTTGGCTGAAAA
>JAULBZ010004180.1:0-15142 GCA_032360805.1 Neoturris breviconis | reverse complement strand
AAAAATGTTATGTAACGTTATGTAAATTATTAAAGAATTTAAATAAAGAAAACCTGACCTAACCTAACCTAAAAGTGTTATTTATGCAAATTAAATTCAAAAAAACAGGCGAGAGAGTCAGGTGAACGAATATATTTAAGGCTCGGAAACATGAGAGGCGCAAGCAATAAAAGGAATAGGTAATAGAAACCACTCTCAGCTTATTGACACAAAACCCTTCATCAAGTTTTAAAATTAATTAATTTGAGATGTTCCTCATTTTTCACTTTCCGATTCATCTCGTGCATAAACTATGTATTGGCATTGCCTCCGTACCCAATGAATAAAAACTTGATTAATGTCCGCAGTAGGGTTTTTGCTGTGGACTATGAACAAGATTTTGCCCACTGAGGTAATCGATACAGGCTTGACGCTGTGATATAAAAGCTATAAAAGTAAATGTTGATTTTCATTAGACGAAATATTTACTGCAAAAGTCAAATGAAGACATTCTATTGCTAGAAATTACCGTTAAGGCCCAGGAAAACGATTCCAACATTCCATCCAACACGATGTTGGACAAAATGTTGGATTCGTTCGCGCACCTGTGTTGGATGCTGTTGGATAGAGAATTTGTTGGATGATATGTTGGATGGAAGTTTAAATGAGTTTAAACTTTCATCCAACATTTCATCCAACATTTTTAATGTTGGATTCGTTTGCTCCACCTATGGAAAATTTTGGATATATTGTAGTGCTAAATAGAACGTTTACGACAAATTTCGAATAGGCAATGGTTTTTTGTGGCATAAAAAGGAAGATATTGCATTGCAAACAATGTTTTGAAATGTTATTGGATGTAATGTTGGATAAAGAGCGCAAACGATACATGATTTCATCCAACACTTCAACCAACATCGTTCAATAATGTTAGATGAGGTGTTGGGTTCGTTTTCCTGGACCTTTATGGTGTGACTGCGAATTCTAACAATGTAATGTATGACGTGATGTTGATTTCTATCAATAGGATGTCTTCTTTTGACTTTCTTTCAATGAGATGTTTTCTTTTGACTTTCTTTCAATGATATGTTTTCTTTTGACTTTCTTTCAATGATATGTTTTCTTTTGACTTTCTTTCAATGAGATGTTTTCTTTTGACTTTCTTTTAATGAGATGTTTTCTTTTGACTTTCTTTCAATGAGGTGTTCTCTTTTGACTTTCGCAGCGAATCTTTTGCCTATAGTTAAAGGTGGATTTACACAAGGTGGATAATGTTTGCACAAAATCGCGGTGAGATGTGAATTTCTACCAATAAAATGTATTTTTTTGCCTTTCGTGCGAAATATTTTGCCTAGTGTAAATCCACCTTGCGAGAATACATTTAAATCACACATGACTACTGAATACCGGGTATTACCGTATATGGAGTGTGTATTGACATATATGGTAGTACACGGTACATATACATGAATATACGAGACCATATTCGGTCAAGAAAAAGCACTGGGGACGAGGTTACCTTTGTGGAAACAACGTCAATTGACCTATTCACAAACACATAAACGCAAGACATTAGAAAATTTCACAAAAGGGATAATATTGCATCGCAACAAGTTCTACTTTCAACATCCAACGCCTTGTGTTCATGTATTTGTGAATTTGAATTACCACATCAGGAGAGACTACCGAATATCTCCATACGGTTCAAATGCAATGATATAAGGGATCGTATTCGGTAGTCTTTCACGCTGTGTTCAGTGTCGCAAGGTTTTTACACAGATTTTGGCCTCAAACCGGAAAGTCAGTAGATTGCATAGTTCTTATGTCGAAGAGAGAAGAAAAATCAGGCAGTATAAACATAATCTTGATAAGCAGAAATCTAATAATTATTTTTGCCAAACCCATATTTTCGCAGACATATATTTTAGCTGTTGAGCTCATAATAATATACTTTTGGCGGACTGTTATTTGTTATTTTCGTGGAAATCCGTGAAACATTCCACAAATATTAATGCCCTTAAAATTTAGCTATTTTATGATTGGCTCCCGTATCTACAATGTTTCATTCTTTGGTTCCTTTCATACTGGTTTAGGGGGTAATAACTGTAACTTTATTGAAAAATAATGTTTTGATTTTTTGATACAAACCCCCTTTAAATGCAAATACTAAAGGGAGACATCTGCGATAAAATGCCAAATATGAGGAGGTAACAACTCAGTTGTCACATACTTGTTCAAAGTCCGCGATAAAGACACTGGAACGACATCAAAGACGTTGTTCTAGTGTTTTTACTGCGGACTTTGAACAAGTATGTGCCCACTGGAAGGGGGGTTAATTGGAAAAGCATTAAGGTTCTGAGGTTGAAGATAGTGCGACGTCAATTTCTACGAATAGAATATCTTTTTTTGGCTTCCATCGGGAATATTTTGCGTCGTAGAACTCAACCATTGTCCATCATTTCCAGCCGGCAAAAACTCGTTCAAAGTCAGAAAAATAACGTTAGGACAACGTTCAGAGAACGTTGTCCTAACGTTATTTTGCTGACTTTGAACAGGTTTTTGCCGGCTGGGTTGATGAAACAAACTTTTTTTTACAGTTTTTACCATTTTCATTCTCTTTTAGCATGGTTTCTTTTAATGGAGATTAAAGGATAGAATAAATCAAGATTCCCATGCTAATACACCTATTTATAAATACATGAAAACGAGGCGTTCGTTGCTCAAAGTAAAACTTGTTACAATGCAACCACTTCCTTTTTATGCAGTGTCCTGCACCAAAAGGAAATTATTACATTGCAAAAAGTTATATTTTGAGCAACGAACGCCTCGTTTACATGTATTTGTGAATAAGTCTATACCAACATAAAATCAAGCATTTCCGCAATTCTCATGCAGGTAAAATTCCATTTCATTCATTACACTCCCACCACATTTAAGGCACGATATACGTTGACATTGTTTGTTAATGCACTGATATACGCCCGTCTTTTTGCTGGGGCGTAGCATTAATGTTCCGCACAACGAACATTGATCCGGTACCAATTTTAATTTATTCTGTGTTGAAGATGTGTACTTTGTAAGAAGAAAATTTCTTAACGCTTGATCGTATAAATTTTCTTTGTTTTCCTTTGAAAGTAGATACAAGTCGTTGATTAATATTGTTTGTTCACATTGTTGACAGACAACTTCTTCATGTTCCAATAATGCTAAATTGAGCAAGTAAAATACATACGTTATTATCGATCACAACCCAGCTGACAAAATCCTGTTCAAATTCAACAAATAACGTTGTTCTAACGTTATTTTGCGATCTTTGAACAGGTTTTTGCCAGCTTAAAATGTGAAAGACTAGAGAATATGACACCGTATATTTCAGCATACGGACCGTGCATTACCATGGCAACGCACAGTACTTATACAGAAATGTATGTGATGGAATTGTTAAGCTTGTTTAAAGTCAGCAGTAGAGACGCTAGAACAAAGTCTGAAGTCGTTCTACCTTATTTACTGCGTACTTTGAACAAGTTTTTGCCCAAGGAGTAGACTCTTGTGTTGTCTTCTTAGAACAAATTAACTAAAAAATATGAGTGTAATGCAACAGTCATATAGTCAGTGGTTATTGTTCAAAGTCCGCAGTAAAGACACTAGAATAACATTTTCAAAGTTGTTATAGCGTCTATTCAGCAGAGTTTGAACAAGATTTTTCCTACTGGGTAGTATTAATTTACACAACCTTAACCATTCGTTATTGTGGTGGGGTACCCCCTGAATTTTTAAACTTTGCTGAGAAAGTAACATAACAAAAATTATTATTCAGGAGGTTATTTCTTACATATTTTAAAAATCTACATCATACTTTTGTGACTTTTTTCCCCCTGAATCTTCTAATACCTTTTCATGAATTAACAAATTTGAACCATTGCTGCAGTCTTTCACAGCGCAATAATACGAAGTGGTCATATTATTCTATGTATTTACAACCGATTTAACACCCAAAGGTTTAGTACTTTCTACCACTTCGGCTTCGCTTCAAAAGTAAACAAGCTCAATTTTTTAGTGCGCACGTAGCATAGAGTCATTTTATTTGACACGAAACAAATATTCACCGGAATTGTAATAAGGTGTATTAACAAATCTCCGGGGGTACTCCACCATACTAACAAACGGTTAAAGACGGTACCGGTAATATAATCCGTGGACGATCCGTATTCTGCAGTAACTCGTTCAAAGTCGTTAGAACAACGTTGTTCTAGCGTCTTTACTGCAGACAAGGTGTAAATTAGTCACTATTTGCATAACCGTAAATGTTCGAATAAACCCCCATTTCGAATAAGCCCCCATCCCAAAAATGTGTTTTGACAAATAAGCTTCGGTTACTATACAATAGAATATTATTTATTGTGCAGTACAGATCCAGTCTCCAATCAATTCGTACTTAGTGTGTACATGTTGAGGAGACTGGGTGATACATATCAACACAAAAGAGACTGTTATATAATAATATAAAAGAAAATGATAGTTGTAAAGCCAGACAATTAAAGATTAACTGAATCTACAGTGGGTTTCTGTGACTTTTAACCAGGAATATAACTCTTGTAACAATTGTAACCAGTTCTTCGTTGAGCAACAAACGCCTCGGTTTCCATTAGTTTATGAAAAAGTCAGACAGTGTAAAAAAGTACTGACCTGTGTAGCTCCATATTTGGACTCTGTAGTGCCATATTCGGCAACTCACAATTATAGACCTATTTACAAATACACAGTTCACAAAAAAAGAAGTTATTTCATTGCATCAACTTTTTTGAGCAGCCAACGCCTCGTTTTCATTTATTTGTGAATAGGTCTAGACACAAAGATATACGGGTACAAATTCGACAGTCAGTTACGCTGTGCCAGAAGTACCACCACCGTTTGTTTAAGTGTTAAAAATAACTCTATTATACGAACAAAAGAAGTGGATTTAAAACATAGTAATGGTAAAAACTTTCTAAAAGTCAGCAGTAAAGATGTTAGAGCAACGTCAAATGACGTTGTTACAGCGTCTTTAAGGCAGACTAAGACCAAGTTTTTGGCCATTGAGTATATCGTTTCAAATTTATAGACACTAATTTCAATCCATTAGGCGCAAAATTACGTTCCAAAGCAAAAAGAGAACATTCCATTGGTGGATATTGACGTCACACAATATGTGTAAATATTGATAAATGCATGATTACGCTGTTTTTCTTGACATATACAGCACACATACTTGACATATACAGCACACGTACTTGACATATACAGCACACGTACTTGACATATACAGCACACATATTTGATATACACCCGCATCACAAATTGGAGCGGAAAATAAACATTTGTTTATCTACATAGACTGAAATGCAGGTACTACTTATGAGGCTGAGAAAAATATATATCTGGCGCTTATAAAAACAGTGTACCCACTGCTTTTTGGCCATACACAGTCCGAATAGAGGGTTATACGGGTCCGTATTCAGTACTCTTTCATTCTGTGACCGAATACGGCCCGGTATATTCCCGTACATGGATTGTTGTTTATTACCATACATGGCAATACACAGTCCATATACGCAATATATGGGGCCATATTCGATATTTATTCACCCACTAATCTCTTACCTGCTTGTTCTTGCAGCTGGAGGTATATCATATCTCTAAGACAATCTCTACAGTACAAACAACCACAAAGTTTAAGTTGGCAAGCTTCAGGAAGATTGTCATGATTTTCTGTCCATATTATTTTTTTCTTTATATCTTTCACAGAATCTTCATTCTCCCCTGCTTCTGCATTTCTTCGTTTTTCCAATTTGTTTATTCCTTTCTTTAGCATTTCTCTTTCTTTCTGTTTCTCTTTCGCATGCAAAGGTAAATGTACTCTCCTCAGACATCTTGAACATTTCCTGTCATTCCTGTCAGCAGAATTCCCATCGACTTTTAGTAAATCCTTGATATGTTTTTCAGCATTTTCTCCGTCTTGATTATTATCACTTAGCATTTGCACCACAGGTCTTGCTGAGCTTCTATACATGTGATGGTCACCACCACCTAGTATACTAATTGTAACATTTTTATGATCATCCTGTACTTTTTTGATTCCAGTTAAAATGCTTGCAAATTGTTTACGTGTATCTATACGTAACTCTTTGTGATAGGTTTGGGTATATTGACTTCCCTGTTCAATAGTGCATTTTAAATTCCAAATGTACTCCAGAAGATTTCGTTTTGCATTTTCTCGTTGTTCATATTCACCATATATTTCAATTGTTGGTGCTGGATATTCCTTGTAGCAGATAAAAATTAACTTATTATCCATATTGCCAATGCGTTTCTTCACTTGTCTATATATGAGTTCCTTCTCCTCACTCATATTCAGGTTTTCTATGATACAACTTCCAAATACCTTTTTATCTCGTAAGCATTGTATAAACTCGGTTAGTTGATACTGATAAGAGCGTGGAGTTTTCTTATGGAGCTTTATTATAAAACTGTTGCTTTTTAATTCATTTTTAACTTCGACAAAATGAAAGTTTTTGGCAAGGGTTTCAACACTTGGGTATAAGGACGTTTCCTTAACCCTTATTCGAATTTCTCTGTCAAGGAAACATTTTGTTTCTTTTGGGAATCCATAATCTGAAGGAGGTTGTAACAGTCTGCAGACATCATTTGCTATTTCTTGACTTTGAAAGCACACTTTAGTTAGGTTACTGTTACATATGATGATCCTTGGTTTTTCCCATCTATGATAGAGTTGTGAAGACAGTTTCGGTTTTACCTTTTCTAAGGCAATATTTATTCTATGTTCTTCATTTTGAGGTGTTTTCAAAAAGATTAAGGTTGAAAACATAAGAACACTTTGATTTGATTTCCAGTCTTTAATTCGAACAGTTATGAGTGAACTTTCAAACTTCGTAACTTTGAAACCAAGTTTGATATCACAAACGGGTGATTTACCTTCTGCACGTGGATGCCTAACCACATTATCGTTAGACTTAAATTCATTAATCTTTCCGTCAACTAGCTTCAGAATTTCTGGTGTAGCCATATATATTTCCTTCTGGGAACCATAGAACTTTATCTCTGCGGTATCGAATAGGAACCATATTTTTGCATTTGATACTTTTGATACTGATGCAATGATTGGTTTCTTTCTTTCATTATCTTCTTTTTTTATTGCTCCAAGAATAGCAGGACCAATGTACCTTTCCGTTTGTCTTCTAATGTAAGAGATAATTTCTACGTCTTCCACGTTCTGGCAACGTTGAAATTTCAGTCCAATAGATTGCTTCCAACGCTTACTGGGGTATCCAAGTATCCATTCCGATTTGATTTTCGTAACCACCTGCATATACACTTTCTCAACCTTTGGAATCATAAACAATGTATTGAAGATACTCAGAGAGTTTTTTTTAGTATCACCATGAAAGAAAATTGCAGATTCTCTTGATAGATCAACTTTTAATAGATCGACATCATTTGCTCCAGTAATTTCTTTTCCGTAATTTGTTGGAGTGATCAACGAATAGCCTGCTTTGATGTATTCTAAATCATTAGGTTCTACAATGTTGTGAAAATACCCTGCAACTATAGCTTTTAGCAATTCTTCTTTATTTTTTACTAGATGATCATTATGAGAGTTCTTCGTATTTGTTGGTGTCTTTCTAAAGCCTTCAACAATGGTTCCATAATCCTTGTGTCTTTTTAAAGTAGTATATATCTTGTCAATGGACGTTCGAACTTGCTTTAGCATATCAAATGACACACAAATATTTTCACACCAACGTCTTGCCCGTTTTTCATTCTGAAATTGTGTTCCTTTACCAACAAGTTTTTGTTCAAAATGTTTGTAGATATTCATCAGTGTCAAATGATCACCAGTTTCCTCATGAAACTTCTTTCTCTCTTCATTTTCATGCTCTTTCTTTACAAATATATCTTCCTCTTCTTGCAACAGTACAGCAAGTGTCAAAGCATCCTCAACTATACCAAGTTCTTTTGCAGCAAGGATCATTCTTGCACTCTCAAGAGTTAAATCGCCTAAAAACATCAGGGCAAAACGACCAGCTGTAGTAATGGTCATAGTCATCTCTTCTATGTATCCAAGGTTAAACAGTCTTTCTTTTCCACATTGAATTGCTTCATCATCCGGCTGTGCATCAGGCATTAAATCAATCTTTTCCAAACAACCAAAAACATCCAAGGTATATAAATATAATTCATCTATCGGACATTGTTTCATTTCTGGCTCATCATATTGTGACATTGTTTGAAAATGGTATTCAGAATATAAGCGATAACAAAATCCCTCTTGAACACGACCAGCACGACCTTTTCTTTGTTTTGCAGAGGCTTGAGGTATATCTTGTAACTTTAGCGCAGACACTCTTAATTTATGATTTAAGGTTTTCTTTTTTACTTTGCCGCCATCAAGAACAAATCGAACTCCAGGAATCGTGAGAGATGTTTCTGCGATATTGGTGCAGCACACAACCTTTCTCACATTGTCATATTTTTTATCGTTTTCCTCATTTGCTTCTTCTGCTCTTTTGTTGATCATGTCTACACACAAATTAATTTCACGCCGACCAGGTAAAAACAATAGCACATCGCCAGGTTCTTCTCTTGGTACAATTTCAGTAAATACGACATCCACGGCATGAACAATTATGTTATGCATTTGTGAACTTTTATTTTGTAGTATATCTGTGTTGGATTCTTCATCCGATTCCGAACTATTTTCGTCTGAATCCGATTCAACTGTTTCTGAATCAAACGTTGGTGAAGATATTGCGTTGCAAGAAATACTTGAAGGAACCTCCATATAAATTACGTCAACATTAAACATATGTCCTTCACATTCTATGATAGGGCAACCACCAAAGTAATTTGAGAAAGTTTTTTGATCAATTGAAGCTGACATCACAACTACCTTTAAGTTGTTAATTGCATTTTTTTTAGCATTGTTGACAATGTTATGAAGATGAGAAAGTAGTAAGTCAGTATCTTTTCCTCGTTCATGTGCTTCATCGATAACAATACATTGATATTGATCAAAATCTGTGTTACTTTTCAGTTTCTGCAGTAGTAATCCCTCTGTAACAAAATGAATCCTTGTCTCGTTACTAAGTTTTTTGCATCTTTTACGGTCCTCGCCAGATTTTCCTTTTGATCCTATTTGAAAACCAACCCAACCACCAACTTCTCCCATAGTTCCTGTAAGAGAATCTGCTGCGCCTTCCTTACGTTTTTCTCTAGCTGGGACTGGGCCATTATATACCTTGTTATAGCCTACTCGATCGTATTCATTTAATGCTCGATCTTGATCTGTTTGTTCTAATGAAGCGTATAATGGGTAAGCTGTAATCTTTGTTGGCCCATATCTATTCTTTACCATCAATTTTGGTTTCGGTGTGGTTTTCATCACATCAATAGCACCAGCATATTCTAACGCCACACGTTCAGCAATACGAGTAGCAGCAACACGACGTGGTTGTGTGCATGCAATTTTTGGAAATCTTCTATCTGCGAATGCATGATGCAGGTCGTCAGCAAGATATTGTGGGATCTGTGTGCTTTTTCCACTACCTGTCTCTGCAAAAACTATTACGGCATCGTATTCAAGAAGTGCCTCTAAAATAGCGCTTCGTTTTGAAAATACCGGCAATTTATTGTCACTTAGTTCTTTTTGACACCTCTTCCTTTCTC
The DNA here is from genome assembly GCA_032360805.1 of Neoturris breviconis. Classification (NCBI taxonomy): domain Eukaryota; kingdom Metazoa; phylum Cnidaria; class Hydrozoa; order Anthoathecata; family Pandeidae; genus Neoturris; species Neoturris breviconis. The sequence goes on along the minus strand of JAULBZ010004180.1, from coordinate 5,440 downwards.
TCCTTAAACAAAGCTCTAGTTCCCGTGTAAATATAATTCTATCTTCGTCTTTAATCGTGTCGACGTGGCTAAACCTATCTTCCACTTCATTTGATAACGCACATAAGACGAGATTAAAACATTTCGTAATTGTTTCATCTGATATGCGTTCATATAATTCCGTTGCTTTTAACATTTTATTGCCATCGTACACTTTGTCTCGCATATTATCATAATATGTGAGCTTTTTCGTTTCATTCTCAAAATCCTTTTTCAAACCAGTCAGCGTGAGTTCATTTTTCTTTAATCTCTTCATTAAATTATCATTTTCTAGTCCCAGTCTTTCTTGGCGAACATATTCCTTTGTTTGTCTATCTACATATTGACCTTGATTTAAATTGATTTCTTCAAGAATATTTGAAAAAATTAGACGTTTATCATTCCGTTTCCCATTTAACAATACATCTAAGTCAGACTCTGTAATGCGCTTTTGCAATAGATTACTTTCGAACAGAGTAATTGCATTTTCGTGAATTTGCGACTGATTCTGAGATCCTTCGTTATCAAGAACTAACACACATTTGTCGCAAATATCTTGAAGCTTTTCAAGCATTGTAAGTATTTGGTCTATATTATTAATACATATTCTAGAATCTCCAATGTGTTTCGAATTTATCTTCAATTGATTCTTGACATCTTGTACTTTTTTCATTGCTATGTATTGCTGGTATTTCATATCTTCTTGTTTTGCTAAAGTACTACAGTACAATTCTTCAAGGTTTTCGATAGATGATGGAACCATATGAAACATTGGACTATGAAGCAATTTATGTTCACGACAGTCATTCATAAGTTTGTTTAAATCTTTCTCTTTTTCTTTATGAGCTTCTGGACGTTGCAATTCATCAAATCCTAATGACATAGCTGGTGTAAGACCAAAACATCTTCTCATATCGTTTTCTTCATGCGTACATTGATTGTATAACTCCACTAACCGTTCTTCTTGTGTCTCAACTTTTTCTATAGCATTTTTCTGTTTTTTGGAAAGTTTGTTTGAATAAGAGCATGAGACGAGTGAAAAAACTCGTTGCTTAAACGTCCGATCTCTTATCTTACTTGCAAGTATGTTTAGATCTTTCTCTCCTTCTTTGATATCGATTAAGGTGAATGCAAGTTTCTCGATAATTCTTCTTCTTTCTAGAACTTTTTGTAATTCATATTCATATTGGTGAAATGCTTCTCTTTCCAGTTGTTGTCCTTTCTTCAAATGTTCTTCTTGCGTATCTATGATGTATTTAGCTTCATGTGCTTTCATTATTGTTCCCGATATAACTTCATAAATCCCAGTATGCATCCTTTTATCCCATTTACTTTTATAAAACGCTGGATTCTTTTCGTGAGTTAAAGGGCATGTTTTATCTATACAATCAAATGTGCAAGAGATTTCTGAAGAGGAAGGTTTGTCTACGACAGATAAATTTCTTAAACCAATGCAAAGCTTCTTCCACAATATTTCACAATTCAAAAGTTCTTCTTTTTCAACACACTCGGTAAATTCAGGATTCCTTAATATATCCTTAACCATTGATTGATCCATATGTATTAATCTATCATAGAAGATAGACCATTCTTCATTAGTGGGAAACTTGGTGCGTACTTCAAGATCTGCGATAAATTTTAAATGCCCTTTTAACAGTTGCTCCCAAACTGGAAGTTTATGGTCTGGTCTACAAATAATACTCTCAGCTGTTCTACGAGTTGAACATTTCGATGACAATTTTCTCAATTTCTCCAAGTCTGAAGGATTCTGGTCCACAGCTCTGGAGAATAACTCGCATAATTCATGACACTCTTTCGACTTAACTCCATGTTCTGCTGCTAATTGAAAAAAACAACTATCAATCTGAGCTAATAGTGTGTTTTCCCATCTTGCAACATATCTCAACCAATCTTCGGTCTTATTACATGTTGTTGTTTTCTTCCACGTAGCGTTGTTTTCTTGGTCATAATCCATAGGTTTTTCATTCTCAATCTTTTCCTTGTATTTTAATAATCTGGAGTCCCAAATCACCAGATACAAATCACCATCTAAATCACCGCCACTCATTTTATCTGGATCTGGCCTATTCCCTCGAGTTGAAAAGATTATGACATTTTTTAACTTGGAAATGGAATCTCTGTCGCTTCTTGGAGTAACTGCTTGAAGTATGCGAATATCGCCAGTGGAGTATGAAGGGCTACGACTCACAATAACAGGTCCTTTGTGGTATCCAAACTCTGTAAGACAAATACACTGTCCCTCGTGAAGTATATCATGAAGATGTTCAGGTATTGACACACCAAACAATAGACGAGATGATGCCAGAGGGATTTGAAATTTATCTTTTTTTCTTACTTTCTTTGCACTAGGCTCAATTGATCGTATAAGGGAACTGTACGCTTTAGGGAGCACGTCTATTGAATGCTGACGAAATACAGCCATCAGTGATGACCATTGCCGTTTCATTGCAGCGCATTTTGCTGCTGCTTCAGGATTTATTCGGGCATCTTTGATTGATTTAAGATGATCACTTTGTATCGTCTTTAATATATCTATGTCTACATTAGCACTTAACAATGCAATGACCTGCTTGTTGAGACTTCCAACTTTTGGATTGATGCTTGTACTTACAATTCCCAACATCTTGCTTAGAATATTATTAGTTTGGCTGTTTTCGTTTACTTGAACTTTCAGCATAGAATCTCTCATTATCAGGAGGTTTCTTTCTGTCTCAGTGTGATCCACAATTAACACACCTTTGCAAATGTAACCATGACCATAGTATCGTATCTGCCAGACACTTGGAATCTCCTTCCAAATTTTGATCAATGTAGGATCTATTGACCTAATTTCTTCTGCAAGTTTATATGAGATAAGGCCACAACCATCAGTAAAGTTGTATCCTTTATTTTTGTAATCTTCATTTATAATCCATTCAAAGTCGGGAAGCGAAACTATGAACTGACATCCTGTGAAAAGGAGTCCTGCGTATTTAGTACGTTTTGCAACGCCTTTCTTTTCTTCTAAATCGTCAATTGTTGGAATAAACGTTCTGATGTATTCATCGCATCTGCCTCTTGTACCTGCCATGTAAACAAAATATTTTTTTTGCACTTGTGAATTGCTACATCCTACAATGTTGTATAGTTTGTTTCCAAGTTCTACTCCTTCTCTCAAGATCTGTTCAACAGTTTTATCTCGATCAAGGATGGAATCATCCATCCTAAATTCGTTGAATTTAAGAACAAAGAAATTGTTATAAACAAAATCTTCACTACCATATTCTGTACACACTACCCCTTCGAAAAATAACGAATTTACTTCTTGGAATTTAGGATTATGAAAGTATCTACCTCCAATGTCATACTCAAATGATCGCATAGTGTATTTCTTTGCATTTATCTTTGCTTTCTTTTGTTTCCATTCTCTTTTGGTTGTTAACAAATTATTTGGTATTTTGTGGACATTCCTTGCATCAGATTTAGAATGAGCAATTGTATCGAATGCATCTTCAACATGTTTCATTATTAACTTCAGTAGATCTATGTAAAAAATAGAACATTTCAAATATATCTGAATTTAAAGAGCACGAAAGTGAGAACGCAATGGGCGCATGACGTCACATCAAACATGACTCAACATACGATTGTTCTAGATGCTCAATGAAAACGCTAGAACAAAAGTCTTTACTGGGTATACGGAATTATCTTGGTCTGTCCCAGTGGCCACACAGCGTCGAATAACCGTCGAAACAACCACAAAACGCCTTGTTTTTAGACCGATCTTGTTTTCAAAAGTCAGAGAGAAAAAAATTAAGAATTTCTTCTATCATTACCCTTTTAAAATAATAGAAAAAGAAAATTTCGCAAATCCGGATGACTGCCAAGAAAGAGTTTACAAGACCAACAGAAGATATTCCATTGTAGAAATTGACGTCACATATAATATAACGTCAATTTCTGCCAATGGAATGTCTTCTATTGTTTTTCTAGATCTTTCGAAGTGAAAATCAACCTTACTACCTTACTACAAGGGAAGACTTTTCTGCTGAAAGAAATGTATGTGATTGAAGGACATTATTTTATAATATTTTTCGGAATAAATTTCTGCGATCAACGATTTTTAATTCCTTTCGCTGTGTTTATTAACTGAATTAATTTCTGTGAGTGAAAATAATTTATAGACAGAAAAAGTCAACAATTCTTTTCATCTGAAAAACTAAAATCGTTACGATCTTCATCATTATTGACATCCTATTCACAGTGGGCAAAAACGTGTCATGTGCAACCAGTACGCCTGGGTAAAGGTAAAAAGGTAAAAACGTGTTCAAAGTACGCAGTAAAGACGCCAGAATAAGTTTTGATTACTGAGTTACACACAACTGGGCTTACAATGTATTTATTTTGGCTGGCTGGGTTCGATTAAGGTAGCTATATATTGTTTAGACTTACCAATGCAGTACCAAGAAAACCAAATTGTAAATTGTCTTCCATTCTACCGATTCCTCCTGTTTTCTTCTATTTTTATTTTGTTTTATTCTTCCGCCTATTTTGCCAAGAATGTCTAAATTCTATCTTCTAACTTTACTGTCTTCATTCTCCTTCTTTTTGTCTTTTTGTTATGGTTATATTTGACTAAAAAGAGTCATGTTAAAGATACCCAGCCGGCAAAAACCTGTTTAAAGTCAGCAAAATAACTTTAGATCAACGTTCTGTGAACGTTGTACTGACGTTATTTTGCTGACTTTGAACACGTTTTTTTGCCGGCGGGGAATAAGAATACGCAGTGACCGAAATAAGAGTAAATATTCACTACGGAGGAGTGTTTTTGAACATAGCTTCTATTTTTACAGCTTAAAAATAAATCACTCCTTTGACCTATTTAGATAAAAAGTTTGTAATAAGTGCCTTCTTTGATAAACGTCTAGGAAAAATTACGCGCTCCATTAAAAACGAAACTTTTTAATAAACTTTTCCTTCTGGAAGAAGCTTCAACAACAGTTAGTGGCGGTGGAGAGAACTTCCCGTACGGCATTTACGCAGTTCCGATTTTCCGATTTCGTTCCGTTTGTGCCGATTCTGGTAAAACTGCGACTACAGTCTAGCAGAAAACGTGCTCAAGGCAATTAAGGAGGATTTAAGGTTTACGAGAGACTCTTAGTAGCCTATAAATATTTTTGTAGAAATGAATAGAGAAAAGTCGATTACATCAAGCGGTGTGATTTTTATTTCCTGAAATTGATTTAACTGTTTTGGGTGAATTTATTTTTCTTACATGTACCGTCTAAGTTTTGGTTTAAAAAACAGCAACATTCTCTAAAAAATCGCATAAAACCCCGGATTTCACTAAAACGCTGTTTACGCCATTTTGTATGTTCAGAAATGAATAGACACGATTGATACGTAATACCCATTGAAATAC
>JAULBZ010004179.1:0-15143 GCA_032360805.1 Neoturris breviconis | reverse complement strand
AGAGTGTTAAGTCAATGAGCTTGCAATTGATTGGTTTCTTCGGGACGAAGAAACCAATCAATTGCAAGATCATTGATCCAGCACTCTTCCCCTGGTAACGATCTGTATCTGTGCATCTAATATCTAATATTTCTTGATTTTCATGTCACCCCAATTTAATTTAAACAGGTGAGTAATATGAAGTTACAAACTTCATAAAAGCAGATTAATTGTTGGTAGTTATTATTAAATTGTTGAGTCCAAAGGTGATGTTCACGAAACAACTTTAACACAACTTTCAGGGATTGCGGTAGAATTCTAAATCATGTATGTAGGGTGATGATCAGAGACATTCAGAGCTGTGCAGAGCTCCTTTGACACTGACATAATAGTTGCATAATTTGAGTAAAAAATGTTCTGTTCGAAAAACGAAAAACAAAAATTGCAATAACTTGTTGAGCATTATAGTAATGGTAGAGTCATGTTTCTGAACGACAAAGAAGAGTATCATTGTTTACTGTTTGTTTAGTAATGAAGGTGGAAATGTAAAATCCTTGTTTTCTATGTTATAGGCACTTTTCTTGTCTAGCTGCACACTATAGTGAAGCATATGTACCAGCTGTGATGAGTACATTGTTAGCTAATATAAATGCATTCTATGCACACACAACTGCCACCTCAGCATCTTCGGCTAAAACAAGATTCTCTGCTTCAAATTTTGGTGTAAGTATACTTAAATTTTGTTTTGGCCATTCTCATGAAGGAACAGTGGTCACAATAAGAGGAGATAATCACTAAGGAGGAGTGATCTTTGAGCATAGCTTTGGGCTACAAATTGATTGCATGCTTATTTTAACCACTTTGTCTCGCATATTTGGCTAATTTTGAATTGTTGTTTTATTTTTTATCACGTTTATTTATTATGTCCTGTTTGTGATGTAAACAGGACAAGTGGAAATAACTGCCTCCTTTAGATCACATATATTTCTTCTAGTTTAAACTGCTTTATTGTTTTATAGAAAGCAAGATTTGAGAAGATATTAAATCAACTTCATAATCAGCTGAGGATAGATTTATGCTCATATCGGGTGAGTTATACTGGGTTTTTTTCTCTCTATAAATTGATTGATTGATTCTGTTTGTAACTTTGCTTATATACAACTACCCATACCAATACTTTGACCCTTGTTAAACAATGTCTTTTCTTCCTAGTCTCTCTTCCCAGCATCAAATGAAGTTCGCCTGTCTGATTTGAAGTCAACAGTTGATCTATTGACTAGTATCACATTTTTTCGTATGAAAGTGCAAGAATTCAATGCTCCTCCACGTGCAGCTCATGTTGTCATGGAATGTGTCAAAGTTAGTATTACTTAACGATGTTCCAAATAAGATCTACTAATTACTGTGGAGGGGAGATCTGATCTCAAAGAGCACTCCTCCATAGTGATAATTTGCTTTTATTTGGAATACTCTTTACAATAATAGTATTTTAATTCTATCATCTGTTATATTTTTTTGCTGTTCAAATTCAAAATAATTAAATATAGAGAAAAAATCTAAGGCATTGTTCAAATAATCCTTCTCCATAGTTTTCTTATTTTGAACACTGGTTAATTGACTGTTGTATTATAGAGGAGGAGGGTTTACATTTTAGAATTAGAATTCAAATTGTAATGTTATTTTTTTGGGAAAATAGAACCATGTTTTGACTTTTTTCTTCTAGAACTGCATCGAATCAAATTACAACTTTTTATATTCTAATTGTCTTGAGTTAAGCGAAGAGAGCGATAACAAATTAAAAAGTGATGAAACTGCTATATCTAACGCAGCTCAAACTCTTGAATTCTGGGTAAAATTGATACGATTGGTTGTAAGTGTGATAGAAGAAGATCGGGATATTTACACAAAGATCTTAAATCAGTAAGCCATTTAAGTGATCTTGCAATTAATTGGTTTCTTTATATTGATTAAACCAATCTATTGCATCTTTAATGATATAACACACTCCTTTGTATTAATAATTTCGAAACCGTCCCTAAAAAACGTCAGTGGTTGAAATAAAAGTAAATAATCACCGTGGAGGAGTGATTTTGAGCATAGATTCAAGCCATTAAACCTGAAGCTATGTTCAAAAATCTCTCCTGTGCAGTGATTATTTACTCTTATTTCGAACACTGGTTATGAAAGCCTTATATTTATTTAGCTGCAGATTAAGATATTAATAATGGGCTCCTCTACAGAGAATGTACTTATTTGCAACTTATATATATTTACATTCTATTGTTCTCATATAGATTCCCGTCTGATCTAATTGTTGGTGAACTTAGTGCATTCAAACTATGGGTGTTATTTGGAAACAGTCTACAGGAGTTTCTGTCTGGTAAGTTAAGTATAACTCAGCATCAAGACCAACTAATGCTCTAATGCAAATATGCACTAATTGATTGACAAGCCTTGGAATAACTGTCAGACATCATCTGTGGAGGAGGATTTTTTAAGTAGAGTTTTCAGTTGATTAATTCCTTGTGAACAATTTTTTATGTTCATCATAATTTTCTTCTAGAGCAAGAAAGATCTCAAAGTTGGACAAATACAGATTATATGAATTTATATTTCAAGGTAAGGGACCGTCTCAAAAATAAAATCTACAGAGGAGAGTACTCAGTCAATGATCTTGCAATAGATTGGTTTCTTTGTACCGAAGAAACCAATCTATTGCAAGCTCATTGACCTAACACACTTCTGCACAGACTCATTTCTGTTGAATTTTGACAATTTTAGTTTATTTAACCCTAACAAAAAGGTTGGTTTTGGAGCGGAATTTTGAGATGGTTCCTAAGGATTATTTTGTTGAATTCTGACTTCAGAAACTGGAAGATTGGAAAAAATGTCTTTTCATAAACAAACTCTTTTCGTTTTGTCATGTGCCTCAAATAAAAGAATATGTGTAAGTAGAGAAATTATATCCTTAACCTTTTGTTCGTAGCATTTACTGCCAATGTTATCTTATGTATTTTCAATTTAGGTAAAAGGTTTGTTTAGTCAACATGTTGACAATGTACCTGAGTATGCTGATAAAATTCCTGAATATATATAGTAAGTTTTTGTATTGTTCTGATTCTATTTCCAAAAGTGCCAGATAATATTGTCCCTCTTTAAATGAACAATGGTTGAAATAAGAGCAAATAAGCCTGAAACTGTGCTCTAAATTTCCTTCTCCACAGTGATTATTTGCTCTTATTTTGATAGCTGATGGTAGAACCATGCAGGAAGTATCTATTAAAATTTGCTGCATATTGATATAATGTAATAACTATAGAACATCGTTGTTACCAGATGCTAGAGAAATGATTAGATTCTTCAATGGGCGAAATAAGAGTAAATATGGAGGAGTAATGTGGAGGAGGGATTTTGATTCCTATGTAGTGATTATTTGCTTTTGTTTCGATCACTTGATATAGAAAAGCTTATCTGACAAAGTTCTCAGTATGACATTCTTTTTGTCAACCAATCATTTCTTGACCAGTGTTTTGATCACTTGTAATACTCGGTATGGTTGGCTGACAAGCCTGAAAGTAAGTGTTGGGCATGACTTGGAGTGTCTTTGAGTATAGTTATGTACGTTGTTTTTTTTAGTTGGTTTGAACCATTTGTGTTATTATGGTTAGAAGAAAATGATGAATTATCAATGGAATATTTATATGGTGCTATTGAAAAAGATAAGAAAGATGGCGTAAGTAGCTGTTCATGACTGTTGGACATCACCTGTGGAGGACACTTTCATAAAAACACTTCTCCACACTGTAAAGTTCGACAGTTATTTGGAGGTTTGGAATGATTTTTTGCTTCAAAGAAAATAATATATTATGTGGAGGAATGTTTTTAGCACAGCTAGTCTAAAAAGTAAAACACCTTGGATGATTGATTTATTTTACAATGAGGCCAATCATATTCAAGATCGTTGACTGTACACTCTCCTTCACAGATATTGTTATAAACAACCATATGCTATTGTTTTAAACTTTCTAATTATATGAATAAAATGCTCTATTTGTATGCTTTATGGAATAAGAACTGCTCCTCTTTTGTTTCTATTTACGTTTCAGAAAATATTAGGTTAATGAAAGATAGTTCTGACATCAGAAAAGATTATTTTCTTCGGTTTCTTTTTTGTCTATAATTCTAATGTTATTGTTTAGTTTGAGAAGAGTTCTGATGAAGCAAGATATTCATCATCAGTTGTTGATATATTCTCTTCACTTGTACAGGTATGTAGATTGTCTTAAAATATGATTGGTTGGAACAGGTTGCTTTCTTTATACTCTCTGTTCTTAATGCTTCCCTCTATTTAACGCCTCATTCTAACAAGTGCCAGCTCTGTAATAGGGACATATATATGAATATTGATTAGAAAATGAGAGAAAGTTATACACATTTGTATATTTGTGATGTCTTTTGCGACATCTTTTGTCTTCTCTAAAATTAATTAAACACCTCGGATAATAGAAGATTTACAGTACATGTTCACTTTTATTCCATAGAGTCTTGATATAATCAAGAAGTTAGAAGTGCCTGCTGAAGAAATAGAGATGAAATTCGTTGATAGATTCTCACAGGTATGGTTCAGGGCTCGAAATAACAGCCAGTCATTACTGTGGAGGAGAGATTTTTCAGAATATTTTCAGCCAACTTGGCTGAAAATATTTTGAAAAATCTCTCCTCCACAGTGATGAACGACTGTTATTTCGAGCCCTGAGGGTTTAGAAAAATACTATAAGGCAAGTGGAAGGTTGTGGAATTGTAAGAACTGACTATTCGAACCACCTCCCAATAATATTCTGTTCTTCACTTCACCCCTTTAGCTTTATTTATTCTTTGTAAGTAATGAAACCAATTAAGTACGAGGTGATTAACGGTGGTCAAAATAAAAGCAAATAATCACTGGGAAGGCGTGATTATTGAGCATTGCTTCTGGCTATAAACCCTGAGGCTATGCTTAAAAATCCCTCCTACATGTAGATCATTTGGTTTAAGTGCTATAGTTTATTTTAATCTCCCCCAACCTAAGTTACAAAATGTGTTTACGGGCATATTCATTGATATTAAAGACTGTAATCGTGTTCGAAATTGGAACAAATAATCACTGTGGAGGATTTTTGAGCATAGATAGCTTCAGGCTTTGTAGCCTACAGTATGTTCAAAAATCACTCCTCCAAGGTGATTCTTCTTTTTCGAACCCTGTGTCAGTAGTGAGTAGCTATAATTTCTTTAATTTAGACTGTAGCAACAGTGTTATTACGATATTGTGAATTGATTCTACAAATATTTGAAAAAATATGTCATTGCAGTATTGTGGTAAGTATCTACACAGGAGGGTGCTGTATCAATTATCTCTATATTGATTGGTCCAATCATTCTGTGGTTGAATCACCTTTATCTGCCTATTCATATAATTCTGTTGCTCAGATAAATTTTTGATTTTTTTAATAAATGGTGTTTTCTCTATTAAGCCACAAAAACTTGAATAACAACATTATTGAATAACAGTATCATATTTTTGGTCTAAACTTGGAACCATAATGTTATAGGAATATACGTAGCATCGTGTAAAAATAAAGGATCTCAACTGTTCTTTAAGTGAATGGAATAATTAGTTGGCGCTACTAAAAATAAGGAGTCGTGTCTCTGCTTTCATTTATTTCTAAATTTCTGTAGGTGAATGTTAAGAAAACGAAATCATCACGTACTAACTTGGATAACAGCCATAAAAAAGCTCATAAAGTTGTAAGAATTAAACTCTAATAAAAATTTCTTGTTCTATCACACTTAACGATATTACTAAACTGCACTAACGACACATTAACGACACAATAACAGACTATGTCAAAATTTTGTTAAAAAATCAACTTTTATTTATCGATTTAAAGATGTAGAAAAAACGAATTTGATCAAAATAACAGCCCGCACAATGATGTTATGTCAACGAGCCTGTGGAGGATTGGTTTCTTTGTCACAAAGAATCTAACTCATTACAAAATTGTTGATTCAGTACTCTTCTCTCTATAATTTTTTTGTGACGGTCCCTAGCTATAATTCTAAAAGGAACTAACTGCTCACATATTAACTCTGTCATCTCATTCAACTGCATAAACCCCTTATTCTAAATAATACAATGTATTTAAATTAAAGTCAGCTGTAATTCCAATAAATCACAGATATATAAATCACAGGGGTATTAAGTTTTAAATTCTTTATAGTTGAATAATGCAGTAAAGTTCAACCATGCTAGTATGACGATACACTACTTAATAATGAATTATGTTTCGTGTTAAATGTACATGCTCCAAACAAATAATTACGTAGGGTTAACAAATAACTCAAGAAAATCTAAACAACTAAATCAGCAGTTGAAGTAAGAGAAAATAATCATTGTGGGGCAGGGATTTATAAGTATAGATTCAGGCTTTGTAAATACCTCCACAGTGATTAGTCGCTTCTATTTCAAATAATGTGAATCATTCAAAATTAGACATCACCTGTGTAGGAGTGTGTTTTGAGTATAGTTTTCACTTAAAAACACTTCTCCACAGGTGATTTCCAGCAGTAATATTCAGGCATGTTTAAATCAAAAGATTTCTTGAGTAGGTATATCATTATAAGATATTCACCTAATTTGAGTTTGCCCCGTATCGAACCCTGGGTGTGACAATTCACATACACAACCCTGGGTATGACAATTCACATACACGAGACATATTCACTATTCACTGCCAGAGACACATGTAGAGTGGACCAAATACAGTGTTCGAACTAAGAACAAATAATCACTGTGTAGGAGTGCTTTTTGAGAATTGCTTCTGCTAGGAAGTCTGGAGCAATGATCAAAAATATCTCCTCCACAGTGATTATTTGCTCTTATTTCAAACACTAGAATACAAGTCTATTCTGTTCAATATTGACATCAATAAACGTCTTTAGTTATTTTTTCTGCGTTTCCAACTATGGTTCATGGTTTTAGGCACCTTTGTGACTTAAATTTGCTATGGCTCATACTGACTCTTCTTTTTAGGGGCTCACCAAAATATGAAGACTGATTCATATTAGATTCAATATCGTGCTTAAAATGGGAACAAATAATCACTGCGGAGAAGGAGTAATTTATTATTCTGAATTCAGTGATTATTAGCTTATTTTAAGCACTGTCAATGTGGAGTGACACAATAAGGGACCGTCTCAAAAATAAAATCTACATCGGAGAGAACGAAAATTTTGAGATGGTCCCTAAGGTCTTATTTACCATCAAACCATATATTGTTAAATAATCTACTCTTTTTATGTAGGCGTGTATTTTAATGAATAACATTCAACAAGTCAGAGTTCAATTACAAAAAGTTTTTGAATCTATTGGAGCTGAAAAGGTGAGGTGTAATCTTATCATTGGCAATCTTTTCAGAGCTCTATATCCAGTATTCAAAATAAGAGTAAATAATCACTATGGAGGAGTGAGTTCTGAGCATAACTTCAGGCTTGATGGACTGAAAATATGCTAAAAAAATACTCCTCCACAGTAATTATTTTGCTCTCATTTTGAACAGTCATACCATATTTCTTAGTGTACAAGCAGGCAAATTCATTTGCATAAATTTAATGAAGTCATTACATTGGTTGAAAGTGATGTCATCTGTTAGGTGATGTTGCTTTTAACTAATATAAATGGCTTCATTTACAATTCCCGCAAACGGATTTTCCTAGAGGAAATCTGCCTTAAAAGGTCTTATGAGCACAGATAAGTACAGTGCTTATACATGGAGAACAACCGTAGTTGAATTAAATTGTCAAGCATGTTATTGATTGGCCAATTTTTGAGCACATATTATTCTTGTGAAAATTTTACCTATAAATGACACAGATTGTTGTGCATTCTTTTTTGCCTTCATGTAAACGAATACTACTTCATTATAAGCAGTCAACAAAGTAAATAAAAATTCTATCCGCGAAGAAGAATGCTAATCTGTTGATCTTACAATTGACCTAACACCCTTCTTCACTGATATTATTTCTTACTAGATGAATGAGGATACTCAAAATAGGTTTAAAGATTTACAACAGAGCTTGTCACAATGTTTAGATGATCTCAGTGTGTTGTACGCAACAAGGTGAGAAATATGACTCTTAAAAATATATGGTAACATGTTGAATGAAATATTTGAAAATCACTTACCAGATAATCACTCTGGAAGGTTACTTTTTGAGCATAGCTTCAATCTATGTAGCCCTGAAGCTATGTTAAGAAATTACATTTCGTCTGCTGATAAGACAAGTTTTTTTCATCACTTATTATTTACTTTTGTTATCATTTAACTTTGTTACCCTTTAGTAGATCATTTTAAGTGCTTTATGCATTTTGCCTTTGTGTAGCAATTTGCAGGGTTGCTAGTAACTGTTCTAATGAATTCTAGTAATATTAACGAGATTATTAATTTTAGTGTTGCCGAAAAGATACAAGAGTATTCCACTGTTCTAATGAATTCTAGTAATATTAACGAGATTATTAATTTTAGTGTTGCCGAAAAGATACAAGAGTGTTGTAAACTATTAAACGTACAGTTGGCAAAGTAAGCATACTCTCTAAATTCCCTGCGCAAGCTTATCGTAACACAATTTTATAGTTTCTGTTCAAAAAGATGAGCTCTGAGGTTATATTTGGTGTATAGATATCATAATGCATATTTTAGAAACTTGTGATAAGAATAATATTGTTATTAACTGCAAATTATATTATAATACTCTCGCAGTACTTAAGATAAGAACAATAATCACTGTGGAGGAGTAATTTTGAGCATAGCTTCAGGCTATAAAGTTTGAAGCCATGTTAAAAAAGCTTCCCTCCACAGTGATTATTTTTTCTTATTTTAAGCACTGTTACTGTTGCATGTTTAAACCCAGGAAGCAAAAACATGTTCAAAGTCTGCAGTAAAGATGCTAGAACAACAACGTTGTTCTAGTATCTTTACTGCAAACTTTAAACACGTTTTTGCCTACTAGGATAACCTTTTGAAGTTATTGAAGAACCTGATCAAGTATTATAACTCTTAGTTAATATGTTTGTTGTAGGGTAAAGGGTAGTGCAAACTCTCTGTCAAACATTGAACGTCAACAAATGGATAAAGAAGCAGAAGATGTGATGCAGTCGTTGTTTATTTTTATGGAAGATAAGTAAGAATGTATAATAGTTTTTTATGATTTGATGTTAGAGGATTTAGGAAAATTTGTCTAGAGGCGGAGAAGGAAAATTACCAATAATCATAAATGACTGTTTTAATGTCCTGGACGTTTTTCATTAAAATATAACCGTCAAAATTATCATTATTTGTCAAAAACTCCAATTATATGATAAATTAATACCGTATTTTCTGAAATTAGCGCTCACGTTGAATTATTTTGTTGAGGAACATAAATGAAGATGAAAAAGAAATTTAACCTCGTACTTCGAAAAAATGTTGTGAAACAACTATAACGATATCGCATACATCGCAAAAATACTGTGATAAAACTTAAATGATAACAGCAATAGAAGGGATCTCTAAAGCAACTTTTAAAATATTGTTTATTAGTACGCATCCTGAATTTAGCACTTTTAATAAACACTGTCCTTAAACCAAAATAGTTTTATTAGCACCCAGGCAATTATTTCAGGAAATAAAGTAAAAGAGACTACTTATGAAGAATGCATAGGAGAGTGTTATGTTAATGAGCTTGCCTTTTTTTGCGAAAAAGACACTTGCAAGATTGTCAATTCATTACTATTTTCTACAAAGATGCACCTAGATAAAATACAGGTGTCAAAATAATAGTAAATGATCACTATGGAGGAGAGATTTTTAGCATAGCTTCAGGCTTTATAAATCGAAGCTATGCTTGATAATCACTCCTCCTCAGTGATTGTTTGCTCTTATTTGGAGCACTGCAATAAGTATCAACTTTCTTTACTTTCTTTCTATTATTTTGAATTAATTTTGTTTTAGCTTCCCAACATATTATTTTGAATTATTTTTGTTTTAGCTTCCCAACGTATGCAAAATATTGTGAAAAACCTGTATTGAAAAGACTTCTTAAGGTACGTCCTCTAAATCTGTCATTATTGTTTTAAGGTGGGTTTTCTTTCATTCAGATGTGCGATAAATGTTTTGTGGTGATATATCTTTTTGCAATTGATTCCTTTATGTTTTTATGATGCGAGCAAAACATACTTTTTACTTTCTACTTGCATGCATATGCAAAAGAATTATAAAGGTTGATTGGAGATATTGCTTTAGTTAGTTCTTACCCTATAGCCAGCCTTAATGTAACTACCGAAAATTCAATGTGAAGGAGCATTTTTTGAGTATAGTTTTCAGCTTGTCAATGTTTAAAAGACAAGCTGAAAACTATATTAAAAAAGCACTCCTCCACATCAGTTATATTAAGACTGTATGGAGATCGTACTAGGTGCTAATTTTAATTTATAAAAGTTTCTGATGCAATATACTACTTTGTTACTATAGGAACTGTGGAAAATGGTTTTGAACAGTATAGAAAAAGTAGTTGTTTTACCACCTTTACCTGTTGTAAGTAGCAGTTGATCTAGTGCTTTTGTTTTAATTCCTTCACCTGTTTTACATAGGAGTTATACTGATATTCTTGTTTGACTTGCTGAGTTAGTAGCACCTGCTCTTATTACTTATCATAGTTTTGTAATATTACGTTTCCAGGTAGTACTCACGTTTCTTTTGTCTAAGGGGCCATCAATAATCAATTTTGATATTTTTTAATGGCTTTAGGCGGTTAAAGGTTAAATCCCTTCCCACTTACATGGAAATAAATTTTTAAATATTGCGAAGTAGAGATATTTCCTGTTCAAGTTTTCTTTGGTGATTTTGATTTGTTACATTGTATTACCCAGATACGAATTGGGTGCAGAATTCTTTACAGTCTACAAATTATCAATGGTAACATTGTCCATATAAAACATATTCTGATCCGTGCCGTATGGCTCTATAAATTGCCGAAATATAAAAAATTAATATTGTAGATGCAAACAGTGATTGCATAATTAGGTAAAATAATGCTTTTCTATTATTTTTCAATGCAGAATGGATGAAAAAGGATGCGATTTGTGCTTAGAGAGTATTTAATACTGTTTTCAGAAATTTTACTGGCTCCCAGTTATGCCTGCTCCCTCTAAATGGTCTAAAGATGTTAAAAAATATGAACATCGATTGTCACCTGTCCTTAAATCATTATGAAAGAATGAAATAAATGCATAAGATCTTAAAATCTAGATTTTCATTACTCCTTTATTTTTAAGGATTTTGGTGCTCCTGGAGACTCTCACAATTTAAATCCACGTCAATGTTTTGTTCTTGAAACTGTATTGAATATTGTAAAGGTAAGTTAAATCCACGTCAATGTGTCTTGAAACTGTATTGAGTGTTGTGAAGGTAAGTAAACCTGAAATAATTACTCATGTAGGAGTGTTATTTAGTATAGTTCTCAGTTGCAGAGCTGAAAACAATACTCAAAACACCCCTCCACAGATGATGTCCAGCGGTTTTTAATTTTCTACTATAGCTTCATGCTGCAAAACCTGAAGCTATGCCCAAAAATCATAGTGATTATTTCTTGTATTTCAAACACTAGTACTTCTCAACTAACTTAAGGTATTAGTTTTCATATTTTAAGTGACTATTTACTCTTATATTGGACTTCCCAACAGTGATTATACAATCTTATTTTAGACCCTGAAACTGTGTAATTGCAACATCAAACTTCCCATATAATAAGCCGGAGTGTAATAAATAAGTATGTGTTATGAGATCATTACTGACTTATTTTTATTTTTTTATTTTTAGAGTTTCTTTCATGCAAATGGCGATGGACTAAAGCAATCATTTCTTGATAAAAGTGCTGACATCAAGTCCTTGAAATATGCTTTATCTCTCTATTCACAAACAACCGATTCACTTATTAAAACGTTTACAGAGACACAAGATCAGCAAAGTATGTCTAAGAAAAAAATATGCACATAATCACTACTCCTCCACCCTGATTGTTTGTTCTTATATTGAGCACTGATGTCAATGTTAAAACTCTTCCACACTGATAATCACTGATCTCAATGTTAAAAGAGTATCTTCTATGAATTTACGTAAATATAAACATCCTCGAAATACTGGCATATTTTGAACCGTATTCGGCAGTCTTTCAAAGCTGAGTTGATTGATATAGTAATTGATAATTATTAAATTCTGTACTTATCCAGGAAATTAATCAGTTAATTAATCTGTGTGTTCTGAAATAAGTCTCCAAAACACTCTAATTACTAAGTGAAATTTCGCAAACCCAAAGCGGCCATTCAGTCAAAATAAGAGCAAATAATCACTGGGAATTATTGAGAATTGCTTCAGGTTTCATATGCTTTAGGTTTTGTAGCCTGAAACAATGGTTTCATAGGCTTTAGGCTTTGTAGCCTGAAACAATAATTAAAAATCACTCCTTTACAGTATTATTTCTTCTTAGTTAATTCTTAAGCAATTAATATTAATTTTGACAACATTCGATGCTCAAATGGTTATATTGGTACCATGAGCACTAACCTCTTATAAATTGCTACTTGCTATCTTAAACATTGACCATATGGAACAAAACCCTCTGGTCCTTATGGGTATTAAAGGAGGGTCATTATATTTTTAACCTGCGTCACAAGATATGGCTCATTGTACTACAATTATACTATTAAATATTTGACTCAGCAGGGCTTGAAATAACTGCCGGTCATCATTAGGGAAGAGAGATTTTTCAGAATATTTTCAGCCAAATTGGCAAAAGCTCTCCTCCACAGTGTTGACCGACATTTATTTCAAGCCCTGACTCAGTACTCTTCTCCATAAATTTTATTTTGAAGAAGGTCCTTAACACTTCAGGTCCACTGAAAACTCAAAGTCAGCAGTAGAGATTCTAGAACAATGTCGAACGACGTTGTTCTAATGTCTTTACTGCGGACTTTGAACAAGTTTTTGCCCACTGGGAAGTTTCTTTATAAATACTCACTCAAAGTCATTATTTTTGTTATAGGTACATATTCAGCTGAGGATTCAGTTGGTGAGGTTTATATACAAATTGACTTGTTTACTTACGCTGCATCAGGTGAACACAAAGTTACAGTAAAAGGTATATAATTATGTAATAATTAAGACCAACCAGTGTTGTGAAAACAAAACTGCTAAGCTTGTAAGCACATTTTGAGCCTAAGAACAGAAAATTCTTTTTTAAAAGACCATCCAGTCTCGTAAAAACAATATTGATAAGCACGTAGGCTCATATGAGATGAACAGAAAATAGTGGTAATTCTTTTCAGAACATCTACCCTCAATCGGATTTTCCGTGCTCTTATAAAAAATAAAGGATGTAACAACAAGATTCTTGTTACTGACAAAGTTTCAGGTTCTTACTTAAACTGTGGTGTTATTCATCAGCAACTAACATTACATTAAAGTATGTAATTTGTAGCAAACATTGCACTATTAACAAACTTGTAGATAAATGCCAGATATCACCTGGGGTGGAGCATTTTTAACCCACTAAACGAAGGTTGGATGGGCTATTGCTATCACTTTTCAGCAAAGGTGTTGGCGGCGTCGTTCCACCTTTCTTAATAGACCATGTTCCCGAAGGGCTAGCATTTTGAAATTCGGTACCAGCATTTATAGCGATATTCTAAAATTCTCGATTTCGTCCGTTTGGTCCCCAGTTTTGGGCCAAAAGGATCAGAATCGAGTTTTCAGCCCAATGGACCGAAAAGGCGTGGTACCGTCCTAAAATTTGGTTATGGCATTCTAGGCAATATTTTTTTAAATTTTGTCAACTCGGGACCAAGTATTGACGAAAAAGAGATTTTTTCAAAAGTGGAGTTGTCTTGGATTTTTTTTTAATTTTTTTGATTTTCAATGGTTTATTTGACCTGAAACTTTATCAATTTAATAAGGACATGAAGTCCTAATGCCATGTAAACTTTGGGTGTTTATCCTAGAAATGAAATTTCACTACTCTCCTCCACAGTGACCTGACATAATTTTACCTAGAAAAAGGTGTTTCAAATGTTAATTTGAACTGAAACTTTACCATCTTAATAAAGACATATTTCAAACACTGACGTATAATGTGTGTATGCAAATCATATTTATGTGCTTAGGTTTAACTTGTAGTACCCTACCTTTGATTTGAGTATGCGTCAGCATAAATGAGAACACTATTAGACATGTTTTTCTTTGTTTAGTGGTTGAAGCAAGAAATTTGACCTGGCAGATAGCTAGTAAGTTAGTGGTCGAAATAAGAGCAAATAATCACTGCGGAGGAGTGATTTTTGAGCATAGCTTTCACTGTTTTGCTCTTATTTTAACCAATGTAATTTCTTTAATGCTACCAAAACATGTTTATTAATAAAAAGCCATCCAAGGAGAAGAGTATCATTTTAGCAAATTTACAATTGATTAGTTTCAAGAAATATAGATGAGAATAAAATGTAAAGCTTGGATAAGAAAAGAAAGAATGTTTAGAAAAAAATGTTGGTAAAGAAAGATAAAAACGATCTTTGCAAACTACTGAAAGTCTGTCCCATCAAACACAAATCTTACTATAGTCTATGGACATGCCATCTATGACTAAAAGATAAAATTAGAATATTATTACCTCATATAAGATGCCCTCTTATTTACATTAACGCCCCTCCCTCTGAAAGGTTATTTTTAAAATGAATATTGCAAAAAATATGTGTTGATCATTTTCTTAAATGCCCCCTAAAATTCCTGAAAACTAAATAAATACCTCAATGTGTGTTATGTGTATTAATACTCTGTAAAGGCTGATTTACATTAGAGTACTCTGTAAAGGCTGATTTACATTAGGCGGAAAAAGAAGATATTCCATTGGTAAAAATTGACATCACATTATGTGTGACAATTTCTACCAATAGCATGTCTTCTTTCATTTTGCGTCTAATGGAAATCAACCTTAAAGAAGAAGTGATAAAAGAAGCTATTCATCAGGTTTACAAGTCAGACACATTTATTGTTACTTATTTCAGATGTGTTTCGTCCATTCATTAGGTTCACAAGTCAGACACATTT
>JAULBZ010004178.1:0-15144 GCA_032360805.1 Neoturris breviconis | reverse complement strand
CACGAACGCATTAGCTAAAGTAATTAATGGCGCTAAATTTATTTTTAAGTTGCAATTCGCCAAATAGAGTAGCAATTAAGAGACAAGTGTATGCGTGGTGTCTTCGTGGTGCGAACTGTTTAAGACCAGCTTTAAAACCATTTTAACTTTTTAACGACCGAAACTTTATCATCTTAATAAAGACATGAAATCCTAATGCCACGTGGGTGTTTATCCTTGATATGAAATTTCACTACTCTCCTCCACAATGACTTGACATAATCTTAACTTGATAAAGGTGTTCCAATTGTTTATTTGACCTGAAACTATATTATCTTAATAATATTTCAATCACTGTATAATATGTGTATGCAAATCATATTTATGTGCTTAGGTTTAACCTTCAGTTGGTTTGGTGAGCTACTTTCAATATCATACCTTTGATTTTGTTGTGCTATGTTTAAATTTCACTTGTTGAGAAGGCTATTATTAATACCATACCCTTTATTTAGATTTTTAAGTTGGAAAATACTAAGAATTTGTGAGATGATTTCAAAATATAACAAATATTGGAACAGCTAGTTGAACATTCGACCTGAAATTTATCCCACTGATATAAAATAGGTTGCAAAGTTTCAAGATGTTAGGCCTTGGCCCCGATAAAATAAGGTTTACTAAAGTATTTATCTCCAGCTGGAATATCAATATTACAGTGTATTCAATTTTAATCAATACCTGAAGCTATGCTGAAATGTCCCTACTTCACAGTGGTTATTTTGAACACACCTAATATAAAATTACCTATACCTATACCCCGATCCAATAACTGAATAAATTATGGCCCTCCCCACCTGAAACTTACAATAATCAATGCCCACAGATTATAGACAAATGGTAGCAGTTTATTTGACTCAGCTTCTCTTTTAGATTAAACTGTCAAAATGAATAGAACCATTTTAAGTACAAAAATGATTCCATCGTTTACTAAAAAGCTGTTGCATAAAAACTGTAAGTTATTGTATTTCTTTTCAGGAGTAAAAGAGAACGCTGAGTCAGTGATCCAAGCCTCAATACAACAGTACCTATGGAGGAGTGTTTTTTGAGTTACTCAGAAACACTCCTCCACAGGTAATGTCCAGCCGTCATATTGATTGAAGCTTGGTGATCTGAACATTGATTGGTTTCTTTCCAAAAGTGTTTTATCTGTATGAATTGCTTGGTAATATATCTCATCTCATATTACATCCATATACCTTGATCTATAGTATGTTCAAGCCTAGAATTATACGTACCTTATTATCCTGGAAGCAAGTGCAAGGGCTTGTTTTGAAATATTCTTGGGGTTTGATATTTTGATAGGCCAAAAATGCACTCCGAGCAAGCCCATGGACTTGGGGTGGTCATGCACCAAAGTTTGCGTTTCCATTAAAACTGATGGACAAAAATGCTGCCATACCAAAATAAAGAAAACAAGAAACACTAGAGGTCCCATGTTTAGATTTTAAAAAAAAATGTTTTCCTTCATAATAAAATTAGCACCCTGAGCAAGCCCATGGGGTTGCTTTCATGTTGGACTTGCTACTGGAGTAATATGGTATTTGAAAATCCCTGGATTTCCAGATTTACATCTCGTGTGCACTAGTTTTCAAACAAATGCGGACAGTTTGGACTCAAAAAAAAACATTCCATTCGTAGGTTGATAGGGGTTGAAATAACTGCCAGTCTTCACAGTGGATGAGAGGTTTTTCAGAACATTTTCAGCGAAATTGACCGACAATATTCTGAAAAACCATCAACCCGAGTCAAATAATATCCCAGCTCCACTTTAACAGTATGCATAGACTTATATTTTTCAGATCTATGTTTCAACACTATATACACAAGTAAATAACCATTTATCTGTGAAAGAGGGTGTTTAAAGTCACAGATTTGGAAATCTACTGTCTCTTCCTTTTTCAGAAAACCAATGAAATCGACCAAACAGATTGACTTAATTTTCTGTTTATGTTTTTTCCAACTGAAAGAAAAATGAGACTCATAGTGAGAATAAAACGAATGTGCATAGACTAAACTAAGTAACTAAAGGTCTATGTCACAGGTTACATAATACAGCCTTCTCTTGAGATATATGGATGGATGATTTTGAGAGAGTTGGGTTTTCTACTTCAGGTAGCTACTTTAATGTATGATGTTGGTTTGTTGTTTTAAATATATTTCTGGTTGTGTTGTTTCATATTTATAGCTGTATACGATGCTAATAAAATATTAAAACCATAAATGCACATACATGTGTTACAAAAAAGTTAGAAATATATAAATATGTATATTATTTCCATGACTTTACTTCACATTGATTTATCTTCGTGATTGGATCAAATACGTTTTTCACCCGTATTTAATTCTGTGGATTATGTCGCAAAAAAATGTACATTTACAGTAATTGATTTGCGGGAGTAACATTCATATATTGATAATTCAGTTGAGTGCAACCCATCATGGATGGAAACGCACTATAAACAATGGGTAAGGTAAGGTAAGTTCCCTCCATGTTCTGGTAAAAATGAAAAACTTTCAATTTCAGCAAAAATGCTTATTTTCTAGATGTTACTGCTCAAGCTGTATCAGAGAGAACTCCTTTAGTCTTTAGTACAACTCACGACTATGTCATTGTCGGTAGCGGATCTGCAGGTTGTGTTCTTTCAAATCGTCTCACAGAAGATGGTTCTACTAACGTCATGGCTTTAGAAGCTGGTCCTCGTGATTTTTGGTGGAACTGGAAAATTCATATGCCTGCAGCATTAACATATAACCTCTGCAATGACAAATACAACTGGTATTACAATACTGTACCACAGAAACAGATGAACGACAGGTATTTTTAAATTTACCCTTTCTTTTTCTTCTTTGTTTCTCTTTTGTTTTACTGCAACTGCAAGATTGTTATTGTTCTACAATTTTCAATCGTTGAATCATCAGTTACAAGGTGCTATCAGCAATTTTCTGATTAAAAGTCTGATTTAAATCTGTTTTGCATCTTGTAACTGATGATTCAAGGATATGAAATGTTAGAAGAATCTTCTTGCAACTGCAATACAATTAAGATAAATTAATGGACAGAACCCCATTCTTTGTAGATCAAAAAAATGTTCGATTGAAGATCTGCTGATTGGTAGACTCAACATCTCTGATGAACCATAACATTAATTTTGTTTTAGAATCTTATACTGGCCCCGTGGACGTGTTTGGGGAGGTTCATCTTCATTAAATGCAATGGTTTACATTCGTGGACATGCACATGATTATGACAGATGGGAAAAAGAAGGTGCTAATGGCTGGTCATATGCAGATTGTTTACCCTATTTTAAAAAATCACAGACACATCAACTAGGTAAGTACATACTTTCTGTTTTATGACATTGCTTTTAGTAAATATACCTGGATTATTGTCTAGAAGAAGTGTGTTATGTAAAGGTAGGGGTTAAAATACAGGGCTTGAAATAACAGACAGTCATCACTGTTGATGATTGATTTTTCAGCCAAGGCTGAAAATATTCTGAAAAATCTCCTCTCCACAGTGATGACCGATTGTATTTTGAGCCCTAAAAATAACTGCTGGTCATCACTGTGAAGAGATTTTTCAGCTAAATTGGCTGAAAATATTCTGTAAAATCTCTCTCCCACCAGTGATGACTGACTGTTATTTGAACCCCTTTCAATGAGTTTGCAAATACATGCGAAACTTTACTTTATATTTCACATGATATGGTTTTATAATGCTTTTATATATTTCTGTTATTTTTGTAACACCTACTTCCAATTTACTTGGTGTTATACCCACAAGGTTGTTTATTTGATGTTCGCCTATACGCATTTAACTTTTGAGATTCTTTTTTAGGTGAGGATGACTACAGAGGTGGCAGTGGACCATTACATGTGTCGAGAGGAACTATGGACAATCCACTTCACCGTGCATTCATTGAAGCAGGACAAAAAGCTGGCTACCCACTTACGGAAGATATAAATGGTTTCCAACAGGAGGGAGTTGGTCCATATGATATGACTATTTATAATGGAAAACGATGGAGTACATCACAAGCATATATGAGACCAGCGTTGAAACGAAAAAATCTTCATACGCGCACTGAAGCTGTTGTAACACGATTACTTTTCGAGGGTACAAAAGCAATTGGTGTGGAATACATAAAAGATCAACAAATAAAACGAGCAAAAGCGAATAAAGAAGTGATACTAGCTGGTGGTGCTATCAACTCACCTCAGTTGCTTATGCTATCAGGAATCGGAGACCAGAAAGAACTTAGTAATCTTGGTATCCCTGTTGTTCAACATTTACCTGGTGTTGGAAAAAATCTGCAAGATCATTTAGAAGTCTATGTTCAATCTGTAAGACTCTATTTCATTATTTTAGATACCCTTTCCAGTGGGCAAAAACTTGTTCAACATCCTTAATAAGTATGCAAGAACAACTTAGAGCCCACAAAAATAACAAACTCTACATAGAATAACAAACTCTACATAGGAGTGCATTTTAAAGTGGATTTAAAATTTCATAAGAGAGCCAAAAGAAGACAGTCCATTGGCAGAACTTGACTACAGATTAATGTTCTAATATCCAATGGTTAGTATCAGTTGTTTATCGTATGGAATTAAACAACTTATAGGCAAATATATGATCATATATGATACTCCTAATAATGGATTGCCACCAAAATAAAATTTACACAGAACAGTAAATAATCTCTGTGGAGGAGTGATATCATATTATATCAACCACTGGAGAACATTATTGGGTAAACGATCTTGAAATGGATCAATATGAAGAAGTCAATTCAATTCAGAAGCTTGTTGACGTAACAACTTTTTGTGGAGTTTACAGAGGAGAGTAATGAGTCGACGATTATGTAATGGATTGACCGAAGAAACCAATCCATTGCAAGCTCGTTGACTTAACTCCCTTCTCTGTAGTGTTATTTTTGTTGAATTTGCACTCTTTAAATCTACTAAAAAGTTGATTTTTGACACAAAATTAGAAGACAATCCCTAAACATTAAAGTGACGTTATTCAGTGGTCGAAATAAGAGAGAAAATAATCACATTAGGAGAGTGCTTTCAAGCATAGCTTTTGGCTACACGATGCTTTGCAGCTGAAAACTACTCAAAAAGCACTCCTTTGCAGTTGGTGTCTAAAAGTTATTTTGAGGCTTGTCTATACATTGTTTAAATTATGAATAAATACTGATATATTAACACAGGCTTGAAATAACTGCCGGTCATCACTGTGGAGTCTGGCTGAAAATATTCGGAAAAATCTCTCCTCCACAGTGATGACCGGCAGGTATTTCAAGCCCTGTCAACACTCATTGTTCTAGCATTGCACCCAGCCCATTACCCTTTACAAACAGACACGACCATGGTATATGCCCATTATTGGAAGTCAGTGGTTTTTAACTCGGACTGGTGATTGTGGAACAAATAATTTAGAATCTGGTGGTTTCATTCGTTCAAAAGAAGGTTTGACACACCCTGATGTTCAGTTACATTTCTTACCATTTACTGTAAAGGATCATGGAAGGAAATTCCCTGATGGACATTCTTATCAGGTATACACATTGAAATTTATGTATGGAGAGGCTATGTATATTTTTACATTTTGGCAGGATTTTATAGTGCCTTTAGCTTCTTCGGTAAACTAAATGTTGGCCATCCTAATTTTGGATTCACCATATAAATATGAAGAAGAAAAACTATTGCATTTAACCCTATTCCTACTGAAGAGGAAACAATTACTTCTGAAATAATTGCTTATTATGGCTAGAAACTTCGGACTTTTCCTATAATTTATCTAGGACCATTTTAGGAAAAAAATAATTGGTATCTAGGGGTTAATCTTCCTTTAGCAACTAAATGTTTGACAGGTTGTTAAAAAAACTTTTTCAGAGCACCTAAGTATTGAGGAGCCACAAAAAGGCCCAGTATTGATAGGGTTAAAAAGCCATCTCCAAAATTCGTTTCCAAAAGCAGATATTTTAGCAGTTTTAAAGAAGCCAAAATCAATAAGTTTGAGAAACAAATAATCTACAATGAAGAGTGTTAAGTCAATGAGCTTGTAATTGATTTTAAAGGAGCGAAAAGTGGTTAAAAAATGGTTAATCTAATTTCAACCTAAAAAGAAAGTGTTTTCAATCTTTTGCCATACCAACTAGTTACGTATTATATTCTAACTATTCTATATGTTCTGAACAAATTCTACTTCTAGCTGCATGCTGGCACATTAAGAGCAACCAGTCGTGGTAGCCTTTGGTTACAATCAAAGAATCCTTTTCAGCATCCTTTAATGGATCCAAATTATTTATCTACACAAGATGATGTGGAGGACATAAGAAGATGTGTGAGACTTTCAAGAGAGATATTGGCGCAAGATCCCTTCAAACCATACAATGGTGGGGAAATACAACCGAGTATGTTTTAGGCACTCTTTATATGGACTCCTAAATGAGTTTCATCCTAAACGATCTTTTATTTGATTGGTTTCATCGTACGAGAAACCATTCAAATGCAAGATGGTTTAGGGTGAAACTCATTTAAGGGTTCATGTAAAAGCTGTCTTAATTCTCTTTTTGATATACTGTACTAATTGTCAAAATAAGAGCATATTTCACGGTGGAGGAGAGATCTTTGAGCCTAGCTTCAGGCTTTATAGCCTGAAGTTTTATGCTCAAAATTCACTCCTCCACAGGTGATTATTTGCTCTTATTTCGATTGCCGTGTTTATTTTATATATATATGGCAAAGTCTATTTTTAACTTGCATTTTTATGACAATCGACTTCAATTTATATTTTTGCTTATGAGATGCTGATTGGGGGAATTAAAAATGGATGAAAACTAAATAAATAGAGTTTCAAAAACGAGGCTAACAATGGTTAAAATAACTGCTTCTTATCACTGTGGAGTAGATATTTTTTCAGAATATTTTCAGCTAAATCTCTTCTCCACATTATATTTACAGGGCTCGAAATAACAGCCGGTCACCACTGTGGAGGAGAGACTTTTCAGAATATTTTCAGCCAAGTTGGCTGAAAATATTCTGAAAAATCTCTCCTCCACAGTGATGACCGGCTGTTATTTCGAGCCCTGTTCTGATATAGATTTTGTTTGTTATTTTGATTTCGTCCGAGTACAAGAATTAAAGGTCCAATACCATCTTACAAACAGAAAATAATAACAAAGCGGAACGGGTTGGGAATCAGAAATTGCTTAAGCTTTGTGATTTTCAGTGATCGTGTGATCATACAATCGCAGTAAAAGTAAATAATCACTGTGGAGGAGTAATTTTTGAGCATGGCTTCAGGCTTTTTAGGTTGAAACTATGCTCAGAAATCCCTTTTCCACAGTGATTATTTGCTCTTGTTTCAAGCACAAAATATCAATGACCAACTAACTAAATAATTTTTAATTACAGGATTGAAAATAAGCATGAATAGTCTGAATGGAGAGTACTCATAGAAACCAATCTCTTGCAAGATAATTAAAATAAATCACTCCCTTGCAGATACTATTTGCATTTAGTTTACCTTCCATAAATTATAGTAATAAGAAGAAACTGGTAATAACCAGGGATTAAAATAACTGAAGATCATCACTGTGGAGGAGAGATATTTCAGAATATTTTTCAAACAAATTGGCTAAAAATATTTTGAAAAATATCTCCTCTGCAGCGATTACCGGCAGTTATCTTAACCCTCGAATAACATACTTTACGCTACTTGTCACTACAGTACTATAGGTTTTTACTGTAGCTAAACTTTTGTCCGCATCGCCTACTGCTCTTTTTATTTGATATTTTGCTAAACCAAGAGGAGGTAAAATGGCTACAAATGATAACTCATATTTGGTTTGAACAACTTCACTTTGTGATTTCCACAGCAGACTAACTTGATGTGGAACAACATCACCATGCGAGTCTAAAATCTAAATTGGTATTTCAAAAGTTATCAATAAGTAGATCGTAGCTCTCTGCTTTACCAGGGGAAGAGTGCTGAATCAATGATCTTGCAATTGATTAGTTTCTTCGTCCCGAAGAAACCAATCAATTGCTAGCTAATTGACTTAACACTCTTTATCATAGATTAATTTTTCCTCAAAATCATTAAATTTTACTTTTTTAAAGCTGCTAACATATCTGCTTTTTTTGGTAAAGAATTTTGGAGATGGCTCCTTAGTAGTGACCTTGATGCCTTGCAGAGAGTGTCTTATTTAAAAAAGAAAGAAAAAAAAACAACAGAAATATGAACGAGCAGTGACTTTAGAGAAGTGATTGCTGCGTAATGATCATGATCTTTTCAGACACTGAGATAAAGACTTTCAAGCTTGATTATTATATTTTACATAACAAAATTGTCTGTCTTTTGGCAAAACAATCATCATCATTTACCAAACTTTTGACTCATAAATCAAAGTCAAAATCATTTTCTTTTTTACATTAGTGCAGAGCAGAACATGCAATCACCAAAAAACCTTGTTTCGTCGGTTTAAACCAAACCAGTTTTTACGTAAATTTTATCCCAGCGAACATTTTTGCATTATCTGCTTGTCGAAGATTTTGACTTTGCGAAAAGTATTTAAGTATTCAAGTTCGGACTCGTGAAAAATTTTACATGCAAAATTTAATGGCACTAGGTATCCTCAAACAATTGTACTACTGACTACTGAAGGTGTGTGCTGTTATTTATTACAATTGTGTAACAAAACAAATCATTCATCTCATTAATTTTGAATCTAAAGTATGTAATTTAATGACCTGAAACTATGAGGGACCAAAAGTTTGACGATAAGTTTTGTTAAATTTGAAGGGCAGATATGAGTTCCCATGGAATGCATGAAAAATCCTCAATCACAAAAATAAGTTCTGCAGAATATTGCTAAACTCTATTATAGGATCATGTTCTCCAATCACAGAATTAAATTCTACAGGTAATAAAATTTTAGGTTTATGCAAGGATTAATACTGTATGCTTGTTGTAGCAAAACAAATTTTTCTTTGAGTAGAATCTTAGATGCAACGAAATTATAGAGACAAGCGAAAAGATTAGAAATGTTTGTATGGGCTTAGTTTGGATATTCCGAAATCTTGAATATGTAAGTTGTTTATAATTAAACCAAAGTAGAATTTGTACCTGCTATGATATATGTGCATGTTACATAGATGAATAACTTGATTTGCTAATAACTGTTGTGATATGAGGCTTTTACACAACATTAAAACTGTACTCAGTATGTAATGGATCCTAATGAATGTGTTTGACAATTTGCATTTGTTCATTCTATGCTCTAAACCCTGCTAACCAAGCTTTTACCCTGCTCTGAACCCTAGTAACCATGTATTTTACCTTAATAACCCTGTACATAACCCTAATAACCCTGCTCACAGATAGCAAATAATAACTGCTAATAAAAGATTATAGAAGCGCCTGCACGAAGAATCATATTTATGGCACGTTTGTTGATAATAATTATATCAAATCAAAATAAGAGCAAATAATCACTGCAGAGGAGTGATTTTTGAACATGCCTTCGGGCTACAAAGCCTGAAGCTATGCTCAGAATTCCGTCCTCCACAGTAATTATTTACTCTTATTTCAACTACTACTGTCAACAGCTAATGGTTAAAAATGTTGTCTGTAAAAGAATCAAAATTACCTGAACATACTCTTCCGATATATGGGTATATACTGTTTGTTTTCGTGAATGAGCGAGTGAATTGTAGAATGCTAACCATTTCGGAGCATCGGATATAATTACAACATCCTTTACAGGAAGGGCACCATGACCACTACGAGACTCAAGAAATTTCACAGCAGGTATTCCAGCATGGGTTTCTTGAAAATCATCTTTGTTTTCTGTAAGCAAAAAGTTTGCTGATGTCTCCATGATCTTGACATTGTCTCGTATAGCATTTAACATCCGTTGACCATAATCATTCACGACAGGATCTTTTGAAGTACCGGTAATACCATCGTGATGTTGGAATAACGCTAATTCCTTTCTTGATGACAAAAGTTTTGGATAGAGTTCATCAGATGGAAATTTTCCATGATGTCTACTATGTGCTAATGCCAGTGAGTAGATTATTTCCGATGCTCTAAAACAAACGATAAAAGGTTTGTGAGGGTTCAAAATAAGAGCAAATACTCACTGTGAAGGAGTATAAAGGCTTTGAGAACTATACAAAATATGGTGGAAATATACAAGTCAAGAATAACTTGTCAAATAATGGAAATATAAGTATCAAACCTGAATATAACTGTCGGACATCATCTATGGAGGAGAATTGTTTCAAAGCTAAAAACTGAACCGTAAAAACACTCCTTCACAGTTCGACGCTTGTACTTATATTCTATTATTATTCAATTGAATGCCTTACAATTACAAGTTAAAACAAAATAGGGCTATTCATACTTTTAGGGCAATAATATTCAGCCAAAAATCCAGGAGACGTCCCTAGAATTGAGAGTGCAATGTTGACGCATGTAGCCTAAAGCTATGCACACTGCTCACAGAAGAATGTTATACAGTATTACACACCTTAAATACGCTGCTAGTTCTCTATCCATGTGCTTATAAAAAGATCTAGAAGTAAAATATCCACTCCAATAATGATCATCACGATCAGCGTAAGTGAAAAAATCACCTCCCAACGATGGATATCCTATAGGTTGCGCACCAGGTTCCACACCTTCTCTTTTAGCAACAGCGTGGAAATAATCTTTCAATGTACCAAACTGTATTTCGGCATTAAGTTCCGGGTGACTATTAACATAATCTATTATTAGTTCATAATTATCAAACTGAGCGCGTGTCTCAAACTCTTTATCATATCGGAAATCATCTCCTAACGGGGCAAGTACAACATTTGATCTGTACAGTTGAGATTTCTTTTTATACTGATCTAATAATAATTCAGATCTTTCTTTAATATTAGCATTAGTTATTGGTCTTGGTGGAACATGCCATGGACAGAACATTCCACCTCCCGGTAATCTTCTGAAATCGAATTGGCAACATGTTTTTGGATCAGGACCACACGTATGTGGGATATCATAACTATAAAACGGCATCGTGTGAGTAAATATGTCTGTTGATTTATCGTGATCTAAAATAAACCCATAAATATGATGTAACTCAAGAAAATAAACGTATTATCGATATCCATAATGCAAATCGGTATCCACAATGCAATTCAATATATTGCAAAAATATTTAGTGAATACACGCTCTAAGATATTATTTAAAGTTTTCAACACCTGTGAAAACTAAAATGGGCGTCATTATTATCTTTTTTCAGAATAAGGTTGGATTCAAATGACATTCACCATAATTAGTACTAATACGGATACGGAGTTTAACAGCCTTGAAATCAAATGCCTTATTTTGTCTACTTCTCATCACTGTGGAGGAAAGATTTTTCAAAATATTTTTAGACAATTTGGCTGAAAATATTCTGATAAATCTCTTCTCCACAATGATAAAAAGTAGACAAAATAAGACAATTAATTTCAAGGTTCTTCACGCCATACTTCTCCATATTTGTACTAATTTTGGTCAATGAAATTTGAATTCCAGAAAGAAGCTTATAAGTTTCCAAATAGTTGACTCGCAGTGGATAAAATAAAAGCAAATAATCACTGTGCTGGAGCAAATTATGAGCATAGCTACAGGTTACAAGGATGCCTGAAGTTTGCTCACAAACCACTCCTCTGCAGTGATTATTTTTTTCTTATTTCAAACACTGACTCATTTGTAGATATAAGGTTTTAAAATCAGTGGTTGAAATAAGAGTAAATAATCACTGTGGAGGAGAGATATTTGAGCATAGCTTAAAGTTTCATCACTGCAAAGTGATTTTTTGCTCTTATTTCATCCACAGAAGTCCTCAAAATTCACTATGGCAATCACCTGTGGAGGAGTACTTGTTAACATAATTTTCAGCCAACTGGCTGAAAATAATGTTCAAATACACTCCTCCACATGTGATTGCCATAGTGAATTTCGAGGACTGCACAGAAGATAATATACCCCAATTCTGTCTCCACATAAACTCTAGATATTTATTTCGAGCTAGATATTTTTTCACATTGTAATGTACTCGCTGAATCAACATCCCATCGAAGCCCATTCGCTTTAAAAGATATGCCATAGTAGATGAATAACCAAACGGGTCAATTGACCATCCAAACCTTGGCTGAACACCTATATCGTAGACATAGAAATGATTATGTATAAATAATAGAACACTAAGGTCCATCTCAAAATTTCGCTCCAAAAACAAATTTCTTTGGTCCAGAAGTAAGTTATGTCAACAAACTTGTAATGGACAGAGCTTGAAATAACTGCCGGTTATCACTGTGGAGGAGAAATCTTTCAGAATGTTTTCAGCCAAATTGGCTGAAAATATTCTGAAAAATTGGACTTACCTATTTGCATTTATCATAATAAATCCATAATAAATCAAATCAATCATGTGATACATGACAGTTATAACTAAAAATGCCATTTACAACCAATTTTTTTTTAAGGTAGCTTTGAGGCATGTAATTAGTGACCACCCTAAATTAATGCCCAGGGTGATTAATAGAGAGAACCAAAACATGTATTGATATTTCATTGAGAAACATGATGTCATGAACTACAATACAGGGGAGAGAAATTAAAGTTTATAAATTTGGTGTGCAAAATTGAATCTGCACAAATGTGGGGATGTGTGAATAGATTTAAATTCAAGGTTAAAAAAACAACTAACAAATGCAGATTATCAAGCATTTCTACGCGAGTGTTTTTTCATTCTATGACAACAAAGTAATACATGTCAACATTCAATTCACAGGGAGAACGTACCTAAATGGTTTTCCATCCATTGGTGTCCTTCTACGAGTTGATCCAACATGTTAAAATAATGTGGATTTGCTTCATCGTTCATCACCCAGCCACCAGTAACAATTTCTAATTGACCATTTCGAATTTGTCTGCAAAAAAAATACAATATTGCTGACTCAGCGGATTATGCAAATCAGTTACGATGTGCATACTGTATTTTGCAGACAATTATGGCAATTATCACGTTCGGAATAAGAGCAAATAAAATCCCTGTGGAGGAGTGATTTTTAAACATAGCTTCAAGCTATAAAGCCCGAAGCTATGCTCAAAAGTCTCTCCTACACAGTGGTTATTTGCTCTATTTAAGCACTTGGATATCAGTATTAAAGTAAGAGCAAATAATCAGTATAAAAAATATCCCAATGGCCAAAAACTTGTTGAAAGTCTACAGATGCTAGAACACTGTCGAACAATGTTGTTCTAGTGTCTTTACTCCTGACTTTGAACAAGTTTTAGAACAACGTAATACAGATGATAAATAATCTGAAGTTATCAATTCTAAGATCGACAGATTTGACGCGTATTATAATTTTGCAAATTTAGGTAAAGAAATAAAGAATAAGTAACAACAATAATTCATTGCTATCATGTATATTTTGTATTCTTCCGTATACATTAATTTCCAGTTCTGTTTAAAATGACTATTATCCCAACCTTTCCCCACGTAATGATCACATTATTATGTAATCTTGACTAAACTTTCTTTTTTTACCTATTAACAAAAATGCGCTAAAATCACTAATATTAGCTGACACAAAAAAAGAGTCAGCCTAAGGTAAATTTGTATTGTCTTGTTTGAAATAAACAGCAAACTTACTCTTGTGCCAATTGTTTTTCTGCTGGATTAGCTTCTGCCCACCACATGGCAAAGTAAGAAGTTTCAGCCCATATAAATTTTCTCTTTTCATTCCTGGCGAGAGCATGAACAACATTACTAATGATTTTAACAGTTTGTTCTCGAAAATATTGATCAACTGTTTTCAACCATCCTTCAGAAAACAAGATGAAATAAAGATGAATGAATAAGGGAGAGTACTGAGTAGACTGTGGAAGAGAGTGACTGAGTAGTTGATCTTCGTACCAAAGAAACCAATCCATTGCAAGTTCGTTGACCTAACACACTTTTATGTAGATTAATTTTTGTTAAAATTTGTTAATGTTAATTGATTTAACCCTACCTACATAATTGATTTTAGAGCAAAATTTTGAGGTGTAATTTCACAAATTACTTTTATGGTGATTGTCTAGTGAGTTCCTTACCAATTTCTTTTTTTTACTACCCACTTATTTCACTAATCAATTTGTATTACAGTGTTCAAAATAAGGGGCAATAATCACTTTAAAGCCTGAAGCAATGCTCAAAAATCCCTCCTCCACAGTGATTACTTACTCTTATTTCAAAACACTTCGTTTGCAGCTTTACAATAAGGTTTTTAACATTGTTGCATAGTTCAGTTCTTTACAGGAATATATAGTTGGAAATAATTGCTATGGAGATTTCAGCAGTTGAAATAAGATCATATAACCACTGTGGATGAGTGATCTTTGAGCATAGCATCTGCCTGCTCACAAAATCCCTCCTCTACAGTGATTACTTACTCTTATTTCAACCACTGTTTTGATTTCTGAGCATAGCTTTGAACCTTGGGTATTCCGTTAATAATTGCGCTTCTAATTATACGTTCAATTATTTTTCACAAATCCATGCCCAACAAAACCATTCCTCTAATGGTAAACAAAGCTAATGACTAGGAATGAGAATCATTATAAACTAACAGTAGAGCAACACATTAGCAGTTGAAATAAGAGCAAATTATCATTGTGGAGGAGGAATATTTGAGCATAGCTTCAGGCTTTGTAGCCTGAAGTTATGCACAAAAATTACTCCTCCACAGGGATTACTTGCTCAACCACTGAACTAACCAGGGTCATTGTGAGAATGTGGCATGACAATTACTATTAATTTTTTCTCAGAAAATTTCTTCTCGTCGTAACTAATTTCCCAGCCTTGTTTCCAAACACCTCCATTCTCGTTATCAAATGGAATCTTATCAAATACATCAAGCATCTAAAATAAAAACATTCATCAAAATAAGACAGTATTCACTGTGTAGGATTGGTTTTAAAGCATTACCAGAGGAAGAGTGCTGAATCAATGATCTTGCGATTGATTGGTTTCTTCGTCCCGAAGAAACCAATCAATTGCAAGCTCATT
>JAULBZ010004177.1:0-15145 GCA_032360805.1 Neoturris breviconis | reverse complement strand
CCCCCCTCCCCTGCCCCGTGATAAAACGACTGGTGAAAGTTTCATTATCATACCATCATTCAATCGAAAGTTATGACGTAATTATTAGATTTCTGCTTACTAAGCTACTTATGCAGGCTTTTGTTATTTTTCTTCTTTTTCTTTTTTTTCGTATGCATCGGCATAAAATAGCCCTGGTTCCGCGTTTCTATAATAGAATAGATTTTAACTGCGTAATCGACTTCTCAGCTCAAGGCTATAATCTGAGTAAATTAGCCTCAACAGCGCGTTCCTATATTGATTTAAATATGCCTCCCGCGTTATGGAAGCGTATGGAAACACGCAACTACCAAGTAGAATTTCAATTTCTCGAACGAGCTAATATTTCTAGTATTTCTCGATCTCTTTCTAATCAACAAAGACTGAAATCGATGTTTTCGTTGTTGTTTGTTCGTTTTCTTTGTACTTAGCCATCTCGGTATGTTGTAGGGACTTGTGTCAGATTCGTTCCGTGCTTTTCTTGTTCATACTCTATTATATTATTATTTGCAGATACCCTCCATCATGCCAGCATGGTTATTTTATGCTAAAATGATTATGACTGTTTTAACACCTTGGCATGATTTCTACGTCATGAAAACGACATAATTAATTAAATTCCTGCATTTCCACGTCATGGAAACGACATAATTAAGATAGTTCGTGCATGATTATTATTTTATTGCATACCTAATATTTGATTAATCACATGACATAATACTTGCCAGGGCTTTCTTTCTCTCTCTCGTATTCAGTTAAAAAGAGAGAAGAAGCACTGGAATCGAGGTTGAATAACAGATTCAGATAATGTATCTCCTTGTATATATATGTATATGTATGTTTATGTGCCGTGTCATCTATGTCGTAGATTTGGCTTATTTCTACCTGGATTATAACGGAAAAAATAATTATAAAAAAATTATATACATATATAGTTTTGGATATTATACTTATCTCAAAAGTTATAACATTTTAGTTGTATTTGTCTAGTAGATACATAATAAAAGTTAAAATGTTGCAATTTGCTACCATTAATTGCTTTCGAGTTATTTAGAATATTTCACGTAGGTGGACATTTCTCCTAACAAAAAATTAAAGTAGCAATATATTATTGTTTTTATGATGAGTTAGCGTAATAAAATATCAAAAGATTTATTGAGAAGTAAGCTAAATGACTTCAAAGAATAACTCTAAGAGCTGGTCAGTAAATGCTTTTGTCTTGTCTGGAATTCGTTAAATACAATAAGCACTTGCAACTAATCTGATCTGTGAAATAGTGTATCAAATTTAGAATAAATCCAGAAAATCCGAATTTTAAGCCTGGGTATTAGGCTGCTAGAAGCAACAAAATTTGTCGAGTTTGCAAAAGGTCCTAAGATCCTAAGCTCCTAAGTCTAAAGTCTACAAGATAAATCACTGAGATAAATCTCAGGGGACTTGCTGTGGTCGTATTCCGCGTTTTTGTCTTGCTTGTGGCGTGTATTGCTCGTCGAAATTTGAAAAAAGTCTCTATAATAATGTCCAAGATTGCAGGACTTATTCCATTATTCTATCTACTTATTCTAAATTGTTCATGCGTAAAATTAGAATTTAGAATTTACGATTCAAACTTGTAAACATGACTTAAGTTTTTTGTAAGAGAAAAACAGTGAAAATATGAAAAGTGTGTAAAAGAAAGAATGATTTAGTTATTGCACATTGTATCTACTAGACTACTCGTCCCACCGTGTCTTAGGTCTCCATATGTAAGTCCACCAAAAATGCTTACAAACTTATTTAAGCCCGGGCACCCAAGCTTATATTCAGAGTTTTATCGTAGAATATAAACTAAAAAATAGAAATGAAACGTTCGATTTTTTCAAGGTACTATTTACACCCGATATATACTATAATTTGTAAAATTGGTACATGATAAACTAGTATCGTAGCTAATGCTTCTGTTTAATACCCGAAGACAGTATTATATTTTTCCATTTTAAAGGAGGTTTAAAAGGTTTAAAGAGGGAGGCGTTTATTGAAAACAATGAAGACCGGTAAAGAATTATTTCTACATAGAACTTGTTGCACAAAAAAGTTATTGCATTGCAACAAGTTCTATTTTCAACAGCCAACAACTCGTTTTCATGCATTTGTTAATAGGTCTATACTGCTAATAGGTCTATACTGTATTTCCATATTTAAATTTGTTTTGTTCGTATGGTACAGGTACCAAACAAAGAGATGGTGTGACAATTGTCCTCTATATTGATCAGATAATTGCAAGTAGAGATTCAAAACACAACGTTCATTTAGTCTTTCCCCGTTTCTGAGTGTGCGTTAAAAAGCTGTGACGTTTATTAATTTTTTATTGTTTTGGGGGAGAGCGTTTATTGGAGGGGCGTTTATTAGAGAGGGCGTGAAAAAGAGAAGGCGTTAGAAGGAAGCATTACGGTAATCACATAGTTATTTTCGTATAATTGACAATACATTATACACTCGTAGCTACCCAGTGGGCAAAAACTTGTTCAAAGTCCGCAGTAAAGGCGCTAAAACAACGTCGTCCGAGCGTCTTTATTACGGACTTTAAACAAGTTTTGCACACTTAGAAATAAGTAAGAAGACTAAGATTAAACCTTGTTATTTCTCATACCATGCGATTGAAAATGCAAATATTTCGTATTTAATTGATACATTTACAAAAACACGAAAACTGGATGCTTAAAGTAAAACTTCCTTTTTGTATTTCCATATTGTACAAAAAGGAAGTTATTGTATTGTATCAAGTTCTACTTTCAGCAGCCAACATCACATTTTCATGTATTTGTGAATAGATCTAGTGATAATAAACGCATCTGAATAAATAATAAAAAAAATAAACGCATCCGAAGGTCTGCTTAATATATGAAATAAAGCTAAAAGTCTATATATAGAACATTCAATTCTTTTCTTCAGGAACATATGCGAAATCGCTGCAAACACCATATTCTAATTCAATCTGATCTTTTTTCAATTCAGTAACAAGTGTTTCTAATGAGTCCATCACCTTGTTTGCTGAATTCTCCTTAATAAAAAACTCCACCACAACATCACGTAATGCATCGCTGTTAGTAGCATTGCTTTTCAAAGGGGATTTCTTATATACGCAGTAACCTTGAAGTGAATCTTGCAACTTTTCTGATAATGTTGCTACCACCTCATCAATCTTGCCATCTAACTTTTCATCAGCAGATACATCTTTCTTGTGAAGTATACAGAAGATCTTGTGTGGAAATGATTTTTCTGTTTCTGACTTATCCTTCAACACCAATTGATTTTCAGCTGAGAATTCTTTCTTGGTTAGTGTGAAGGTACCAAGTGGGAATACTTTCACCGTACCCAAACTTTTTGGTTTAATTGGAATTCCATCCTTAATTGCTTCTTCAATGACTGATGATACCCATACGTTCTTGATAAAATATTTGTACGGTTGCGCTTTGGTTCTTTTGATATCAGGTACATATTGAGATGCGATATGCTGGGTTATACCCTTATCCGCCATCATCTTTGTAATTTTCGGATGGATGGTACTCTTAAAAACTGCTTCGCCAAGTGATACCGATACAGCAATGAAATGGCTGATTGTTATATCTTCAACTGATGCCATTATGTAACTTTAAGAATTGCTTAACTCTGTTTATGGAATGATCGTGTTTCAACTATAAATAACAAAGTAATCATAAAACTTATAGAAAACTATCCTTAACCAACCTATCCAAAGTTAAGTACTACTCGTAGTGGTTTGGGACTGGAGCTCAGGCTATGGCTCTCCTGGTATACGAAATGCAATCAAATAATAGGTATTAATTTCTATTAATTAAGGTCGATTTCGGAGGAAATTCCGCGCGAAAGTCAAATTAACATTACATGCCGCATGATGTCAATTCCTACCAATGGGATGTCTTCTTGTGGCTTTCGCCCGGGAATTTTCTGCTTAATAGAAATCAACCTTTAAAGAACGTCCAATTCGTCATTCATTGGACGTTATTTACACATAAAGGAATTATGTTAACTCAGTAGACAAAAACTTGTTCAAAGTCCGCAGAAAAGACACTGGAACAACGTTAAAAGCGCACTTCTAGCGACTTTGCTACGGAACTTGAATCAATTTTCTCCCTGCTGGGAATTTGATCAACTGACTGAAGAAAGAGTTTCACTTACTAAATTTGTACGAATATCAGCGCAGATTGTATTAAAGATCCTGCGTAGAAATTTATGCTGTAAATTTCTTTGTACTCATACTCTTTGATACGAACCTTATTATCACAGTTTTGGTAAATAGAACCTTCCTAATTTGCAAACAATTGTTGAAAGTCAGTAGTTAAAGATGCTAGAACAACGTTGGAAACAGGCTGAACAGGTTTTTATCCACTAATAAAGCTTTGGAAATCTTAGGGCAAAAGCCATAGCTCAACGTGTCGAATCAACATGTTGCCATATGTTTAAGTGAGTAGGTACATTTGGTGGGATAATTTGTTTGCGAAGGTAAAAAACTGCGTATCTATTCTATGGGTTTTCTCTTGATCAAGAATAACAAAAAGCAAGAGTAGTTAAGTGTTGACCATCTTATTCCCAGGGGAAGTGCGCTGAATCAATGATCTTGCAATTGATTGATTTCTTCGTTCAGAAAAAAACAATCAGTTGCAAGCTCATTGACTTAACGCTCCTCATTGTAGATTAATTTTTCTCAAATTTATTGAGTTTGACTACTTTAAAGCTGCTGAAATATCTGCTTTTTGAAACAAATTTTGGAGATGGCTCCTAAGTGTTGACCACAGGGCCTTCATTACGATGAAACCGACAACAAGATGTCCAAACAAAACCAAATAAACATCTTTCCTCTTATTTATAAACATCGATTACCGTTTTATACATTTTCTCAATAATCTATAAACAATTTTAACATTAAGATTTGCAAACGAGCATACATTTAATTGGTTTAATGTTATGGAGGAACCAATGAATTCAATGAATTCAAAAACTTGTAGACATAAACACTTTTCCTTGTAACTTCTTGTAGTTTTATATATATGCTGTGCTAATATTTTGCTTTCAGATAAAAGACTGTGTACGCGGTTAAATCTTATTTTGTGTGTTTTTACTTAAAAGAAGCACTCTCCACCGTTTCTTTTTATCTGATTTAAGAAAAATAAATTCGATGTGTAAAGCGCATTTTATCTATGCTCAGTGGAGAAAACAGATCAAAAATGTCAATAAATGTTCCAATAATTTTGCGCTTTGGGGAACATTTCCATGTCTGTGTGAATTCTAACCAGTAAAAAGGTTGGCAATTAATTCACTGGAGAGTCTTCCATTAAGAGAAACGCAGGTGCAAAATATCTCTATGTTATTATACGAAATTATAACACATTTATCAATCTTTTCACTTCCTAAACATAAAGAAGTTAACCACTTGACACAAGTCTGTTCAAACTCCGCAGTAAAGATACAAGAATTAAGTTTTCAACACTGTTTTAGCGCCTTTACTGCGGACTTTGAACAAGTTTTTGCCCAGTGGGTATTTCTCTCACCACCTGCATTAAAACTTGAATATTTCATATAAATCCAGTGTGTACACGTCGTTGGATCAACGGTGAAACAACGTCAAAACGACTAGATTTCGTCGGCTCAACATTGTTTCGATGTTGATATCGTATTGTTATTATAGCCAATAGAAATCACAATATTGTTTTTACTCAACACTATTCAAAAAACTTAATGAAGAATGCATATTATATACTCAAAAAATAACAAAATTTCGTTTTTGTGTTGTGTTTTTGTGTTTCGTTTTTAAGTTCAACAATGGTTCAACCAAGAGATTTGTAAGCAGAAATTTGTCGAGTTTGTAAATATTCCAAAGATCCTAGTGCAAATCGCAAATCATTCATGTAACTCATCATATATTGAAACAGCTGCGGGATATATAATGTTTGCGGGAAATTTCAAAAGTTTACTGAACGCGACCGTCGCAAACGTCTGTTTCAAGGTACCACTTTCCTTACGGTGGAGTAAATATCTTCATGGTCTATTTCTATTGCGTGTACACTCACAGTACTAGATTTACTGCGGCAGTTCTTATTCCGGTTGAGCAATTATTCCCCATTAACTCCATTATTCCTCAGTACCCCCATGATTAATCTAAACAAATGAACATAGCTAAGAGATGGTTTTCGCTTTCTATAACTAATGAAAGTTTTCAAATGTAAAGAAATTATAATATATATAGCGCATCCAGAGTTTGAAGTTCATAGACTTGCAACCCATGTAAACCGAACCTTATTCATGGGGTAATGTTGTTAACATTCCCGGATGCCTGCGAAAGACTATTTAATAGTCTATGAAGTTCATAAAACATAACCTACCTCTGTAGTGTGATCGAGCTTTTATAACAAGACAATACTGTCTGTTTGAGATGTTTTTATATAAGATACACTGCGTTTATATAACATACGATATTTATGGTGTTATATTCTCTTGTGATAGTTATGCGTATCGTACTTAACAAAACGTACGAGATGACGTTAGTGACATATTACTAATTAAAAAGGAAGTTTCGTTCAGTCATTATGTTGTAACAATAATTGGGATTAATATATTTAAATAAAGTGTTGCTATTGGCAACCGTAATCTTAATGTTGATGAGGTTATAAGCACACTTTGAATACAATCTCATATAATACTGCATTGTGTATTAGTTGCCCTATTCACAAATACATAAAAACGAGACTACTCAAGGTAGAAGATGCTGTAATGCAATAAGTTCCTTTTTGTACAGGATACACAGTATGTATACGTGATTGTCTGACCATTAAATAATGAAACCATACATTCATAAATCATCCAACATCATCAAAAATATCATTATCTGCTGATTCATCTAAACCATCCCTGACGTCATTGACGTTATTACGACGTCGTGTGCCCACTTGGATTTCCTTCTTTTTTAATAAGAAGAATGTGGCTAATAATCATCCCAACGAACAAAATTTTGTTCAAATTCTGCAGTAAAGACGCTAGAATAACGTTGAAGAAGCCGACTTTAAAGATTTTGCCTAATCAGATAGTATCGTTGTAAAAGTTTAAAACTATAGAATTGATGTAATCTAACCCTACACGGCGTCGGATCAGCAGTATATCTATGCGGCCATTAAAGTGAGCAGTTCTTTCTAGTCCAAAATTACATTCTCTTCTAAATTTCCATCTATTAACCCTATTCAGGCCGGCTAAATTCTTTTACATAATTTTTGAATAAATGACTAGAAATTGTAGGACTTTTCCTACAATTTTTCTACTTTCAATAACAGACATTTTACTAATTCAACCAACAATTCACGCCACAAGTAAAACAAAAATTTAGGTTCTTAGGACTTTTCGCAAACTCGACGAATTCGGTTGTTCCCAGCAGCCTAATACATAGACTTTTGGAACAATTTCGGATTTTTGCGCCATTCATCTTGCTAATCAAAATTATAGTCTTTTTCTCTAAGTTGAAATTTCGAATGGCCAAAATTGTAGTCTCATTTTGAAGAAAAATTATTTGGTAACTACAGATAATTTTCCTTTAGCAACCAATTTTTTTTTTTCTTCTTCTTTGCATGAAAAACATTTTCTTGTATTCTTACATATTCGTAAAAGTGTGTATAACTTTTTAAATATAAGCGATATCGTGCTCAAACTTTCTGACTTTTCTTAACTTTTAATTAGAAAAATATATTCCCAAAACAAATTTTAAAATAATTTGCTCGTCTTCGGCATTGCGATGATTTCCAAAAAATGGTAAACTAAAAAAAATAGGCGAATATATACGATACATACGATACAAGTTGGGCAACTGCTAATCATTTTTATGCTAAATGTAGCTTATAGTTTGAAATGCAAGAAATGCATATTATATTTTAGACTCCTATTGCTTCAGTTTTCAGCATACCCCACATGGCCGTTATAATACACGTTTAAAAGCATTCATTAGTTTCAATACAACGCTATAAACGCTATCAAATAAATCAAGTTCATTCATAAAATAAAATATTATATGAAGCTATAAAAAAGATCAATCCACGTGGTTAACATACGTTTCACCAATTTTACTTACAGTTATTTTGTAAGGTAGGTTTCAGGGCTGTCAAAGGGATGGTGAAGGATGTCAACGTAAGAGTCTCTGAACGTAAATACATGCTTCCTAATTCTGACTAGGAAGAATACATTCTTCAAACAAATACATTCTCAGCCTTTACATGAACCAATCAAATGCAAGATCGTTTAGGGTGATACTCATTTAGGGGTTTATGTAAAGGCTACAATCTTGGACATTAATATAGAAACCTTTTTTCAAATTACAACGAGTAATACACGCCACAAGCAAGACAAAAACGCAGAATACGACCACAGCAAATCCCCTGAGATTTATCTCAGTGATTTATCTTGTCGACGTTGCCAACGTTGTTCTAGCATCTTTACTGCGGACTAGGATCTTAGGATCTTAGGACCTTTTGTAAACTCGACAAATTTTTTTGCTTCTAGTAGCCTAGTACCCAGGCTTTTGGAACAAATTCGGATTTTCGCTCCATTCGTCTTGCTAATCAAAATTAATGACTTTTTCTCTACGTTAAAATTTCGAAACTTTGTAAATATTTCACTTTGCCCACAGTATATTTGTCCAAGAATCTACCTTAGAAACAGCTTTT
Organism: Neoturris breviconis; assembly: GCA_032360805.1. Lineage (NCBI taxonomy): Eukaryota > Metazoa > Cnidaria > Hydrozoa > Anthoathecata > Pandeidae > Neoturris > Neoturris breviconis. The sequence continues at coordinate 6,428 of JAULBZ010004177.1, read as the reverse complement.
TTTAAGAACATTTCATTCAGCACGGATTTACCGTCCTCTTAAAAAAAATATATCTTTGGGCTCTTAAGCCGCATCTCCACTAGGCGGAAAATGTTGCGCTCCACATGCGAAGTAGCAATATTTTGCAATATCTAATTATGCTGGGGTGGCAAAAATCGAACGGCAAAAAGTAGAACTGATTTCAACTTTTTACGGCTCGACATTTTTCGCCGCTAAAATTGACCAATGTAATTCTTTCAATTTTGCTGATGTAATCAAAAAAGATTCTGGAACGCATGTAAAACTTGGAAAGACAAAATATTTGAAAATTAAAACTCAGAAATAGATAGAAATAAGTTTGAAAAATCTGAATATCACTTGGGTGGTGGAAGGAAAATTCGTGCTTACGTGCTATGCTTTACTTGATGTGCTTATGTTTTTAGTTTTGAAAAACAACAAAACAAAAAGTTTGCAAAACATACTGTCAATTTCTTTCAGGAGTAGTAACAACCTTAGAGCATGTACAGAGCATGAAATAAATATTACTCAGCAGTATCGAATAAACAGGGGAGTTAGAAATTTTTCAAAATTTATTCGTTCGATGGAATAACCGGGAGATGGCAAATTTCTATAGTTACTAAAGAAAAATGATAACACTTGTACTTTACTATCAATGTTTCATGGTTTGTGTAGCAGGCAATTGGTTAGGGACTAGTCGATTAGTTAATTTATTCTAACTTCACTATGTGTTGGTGGTTGGTGTAACATTCTGGAAGAATAAAATAATCTTCTCATGTGACAGTTGTTTTAATATCCTTATCGAGATGAATTAATTCAAACTATCAGGTTTGACGTTGAATAATAAGGCAATTTTTCAAAATCCTGTTTGTGCAACTTTTATACATTTTTATACGACCGCTCATATAAACAACATACTGGAAGGCAAACGGAAGACAGTTAAGCACATTATTACTTCTATATTTTGTTCAAAGATGCACAGAAAATTAACATAATATAAAGGAATTACCAGAATAGATATTTTCGATGTAGCTGTGTGTTTTATAGGTTCGTTTGCTACGTCTTCATCATAAACCTACTTGTTTTAGATTTCGGTGTGCGCCCGTGATAGAAGATGAGGTGTCACATAGAAAGGTACTGTCTAAGGACAAGTCAGAAAATATCCAGTAGGAAAACAAAGATTCCATAATAAAGTAACGTGGCAGACCAAAGAAGATTGATGACAACAGAACGGATGATAAAACTATACATCTCTTATTGAGACTTTGGCGCAACATGAAAATTTGTACAATACAAAGCATAAATTTTATTTTAAGGTGCGCCAAAAAACACTTGATATCTTACATACTATATTCTTTTGCGTACCCGCTTAAAGAATATTGGAAGAATAATACAATTAAGTCATTCATCAATTAATATAATATTATGTGTAAAAACGTGAAGAATTTTAAAAGAATAACAAAAAATAGAATATTCTTCAACTATTAAAGCCGTTTTCCACTTCAGAAAACCTTCCGTGGAACGGAAATGGAACACAGAAACGGAACAACAACGGATCGGAAGATTTTTCCTGGAACAAGTAACTTTCTTGTTGTTAATACACAAAACAAAACCAATCATTTTATTATTGAAATGTACATGATATTTGATTGGTTAAAAAATAAAAAACATTGTTATTTGTTGCGCAGAAAGTAGAAAATTGTTCACTTATGTTCTACTTTGGATTTTGTTTCATGGAACGGAAAACTGTCTGCAGAACAGCAACAGATTGTCTTCTACGCATACGCATTTTCCGTTCCATTTCCATTCTGCGAAAAGTTTTCTGACGTGGAAAACGGCCCTTATGCTTGTGTGTAAGAGGACCGTCTCAAAAATAAAGTCTACAGAGGAGAGTACTGATTCAACGATCTTGCAATGGATTGGAAGAAACCAATCCATTGCAAGTTCGTTGACCTAACACACTTCTATACCGATTAATTTTAGTTTATTTAATTCTATCAAAAAAGCTGGTTTTGGAGCAAAGTTTTGAGATGATCCCTTACAAATTTGTAGCTACCTTTTCAAATATTATCAATAAAAAGAATTCGTAAAAAAACTGTTAAAGTTGAAATTTTGATAGACCGTTTACTTTTTAACTTTTCAACATAAGCTAAAACTTATTTTGATATCAGTATTTTAGCCACCTTATAAAACATGTTCTACAATAAATGTTTTTTTAAAAAGTTTCTTTATCATTCACTTGATGCCATAGAGGTATTGAAATAAATATTTTATACTCGATTCATATTTTAGAATTTGTATTCATTAATGGATCTTGTTATACATTCATCGGTAGAACATATTTCAATTCAATCAAGTTGTATGTATTGCGCATTTGCTGAATGTTTATAAATCTGATACAGCATTTTTTGAAAGAAGCTATATTTCTTTGCTATGTCTAATTTGCTGCACGAAGATTGTGTTAAGTATTGACGATGTAATTTTAATACTTACAATACTTACACTGCAGTGCACAGTGCATAAAGATCTACTTTGAGCAGCCAGCACCTCGTTTACATGAATTTGTGAATAGGTCTATAGGATTTGAAAGTACAAGAAGAAATTGTTTTTTGTTTACCTGCTATTATTACCACATCATTGATTGATTTAAGAGAGAGAGAGAGTGTTATTTGAAAGTTTACTTACCATCATATAGTTAATGAAAATCGATCATTGGGATTACTCCAGTTGATAGTTCTGATTGCTATTTTTAACGAATTCATGAAAGTTGTCAGAATTGGGTTGTCGTTATTTCCTAATCCTAATAGCAGTTTAGCACCTTATTTGGAATTGTTTAACAGTTGACTAAATATACCATTACCCGCAAATATGCTTACGGTTGCATTATTAATCTGCTCTGTGTTTAAAGTTCACACGTGGGAAACAGATGAGATGGCACGAATGACACTTGCATCAGGATTTGATGCATTTATGTTTCGTCCTGTGACCGCAAACATAACATGTGGCACACCACCAGAGCAGTACTATAACACGCGAGAAGGATATGTTGCGCCAAGACATCGCGTATTATCAATATGTGACGCTAACAACGTATTAGTACATCGTCCAGCAACTTTTATAACTGATAATAATGCAAGCACCAGTTGGCAATCAAGAAATAATATTGATATCGCTTATATAAGTATTTCTTTAGAAAAGGTATGTTGGTTTATTCTTTTACATTCTTAAAAGTAAATAGTACTGGCAATCGAAATGGAATCCAATAGCTGCAGGATATTTGAAGTTACTCTATCGGGATTTTATCAAGAAAATGTGCAGAAATCTGCAAGTAAACGAGCTTGCAATTGATTGGTTTCTTCGGTACGATCGTTGATTTGCGTATTTCTGCACATTTTTCTGATAACATCCGGATAGAATAACTTCATATTGCACACGTCATGAATGACCGTAGACTACGTTCCTAGATACTTCCATGTACACAATAAGTTTTGCCATATATGGTCATGCATTGAGATTCCCAGGTTTATACCGTGATCCCAATTGGCAAACACTTGCTAAACTCCCGTGGTAAAAATGCTAAAATAAGTTGTTCAAGCTTCTTGCCTATTGAGTGATATCCTTTAGGTATACCCTTGTCAAACGATAGAATCAAGCTTTTTACATTAAATGTCGCAAATTATCTGTATTTATTATACCTGACGAGACTTTACTTGGATATAAGCTCCATGCTTAAATAGGAAAGGGCTGATAAAACCATGGAGGAATTCGTGTTTAATTATAATCGAGTGTGAGAAGATCTCACGGGGAATTTTACCTTATGATAGACATTCACACAAATACATGAAATTGAGGTGTTTGTTGCTCAAAGTAGAAACTTGTTACCATACAATAACTTCTTTTTTGTGCAGGGCAATATGCAAAAAGGAAATTAACGCATTGTAACAAGTTTCTACTTTGAACAACAAACACCTTGTTTTCACGTATTTTTGAAAAGCCCTATCCATCCATTGAGCTCACAATTATCTTTTCAATTAACGTTAGGCAATGTTTGGTAAACAAATGGTATTTAAATTTGGTGATTACAGACGACCTGGCCAAATAGCAATATATAAATCAGCAGACTTTGGAAAGACCTACACACCATGGCATTATATGGTATCGCAACGACAACAATGTACAACTGTATTTGGAATACCAGAGAGTGAGATATTTATTTTACCAGATGATAAGATTAATCGTGTACTATGTCAAGAATATTCAGGATATCCATTTGAATATGATGAAGAGGTTAGTTAAAACGGACATCTACTAGGTGAATTAGGTGAATTAGGTGACGTCACTGCCAACCAATGAAATGGCTTCATTTAGAATCGTCTAGTGGATATCAACCTTTAGTAGAGTGTTAAACACTACCGATTAACTCTTTTGTTATTTGCGGAGAAAAGACCTTAGTCAACGATCTTGCAATTGATTGGTTTCTTCGTACCGAAGAAACCAATCAATTGCAAGCTCGTTGACATTACACTCTTCGTCACAGATTTTTTTCTCTCTACCAAATAGATGAAGCTTTTCTTATTTTTTGATTCATACAGCTACTGGGAAACTAAAATCACCACATGCAAATTCAGTTTTTATGGATACATAGGCTTTGAAAACGTATAAATTGGAAATGGGACATAACAATTTTGACATCTTAGGTCATTTATTTCTCTCAAAATAAATTGTTTCCAGCAAACTTTATATGTCATTTAAACATTAACTGATTAATTATTTACCAAACCGGCTAAAACCTGTTCAAAGTCAGCGAAAAAATGTTAAAACAACGTTCAAAAGTGCATGACCGTTTTTTCCTGAAGTTTGGCACAACTTATAGGCAAAAACAAAAACAAAGTGCGCCTCGCTCATTCGCGACTCTCATATTTGGGATTTTTTGAGGGCTTTTGACTGAAATTATTTTAGCACAAATCTTTCCTTGCCTGTTGCCCTTTTCTGTAGCCTTGGCTCTGTTGCCTTTCCTTTGGTCTCTTCTCCTTTACCTATTCCTTAGTCCGATCTTTGCCTGTTGCCTGTGTTCCTTTGCCGGCTTGCCTGTCTTAAAATTTCACTTGCGAACATAGTGGCACGCCCACGCTCCGCAACCCTTAAAATATTGATTTTGCTTTTTTGAAAGTTTTCGGTTAATACCGTTTTATTTTTTATGCTGAGATTTTCTAAATCAAAATCACCTGGAGCAAGAAATTTCACAATAACGTTTTGAAAAATTTGCTTCACTTACTAGCCTTGCTCATTATTTTTGCTTTCTTGAAGATTTTCGACCAATAAAAATAAAATCGGCTTACATTTTAATCCGAAATTTGGTATTGTCCACGGAAATCATATGGAGAACGGAATGGTATAAACTATTTGCGCTAATTGAAAATAGAACCGATTTACCTATTCGAATGATTTGATATGCTAAACCGAAATCAACTGGGATAGAATTGTACGAAATGTTTGCCAATGTGTAGGCTTTTCCAGTGAAAATCTCCTTTGACCACGCCCTTTTTGAAGGTGATCAGTACAAAAAAAAAATACAATTTTGAGGTTATACGTTTAAAAACAAGAAGAAAAAGAATATTCGTGAAAAAAAAGTTTTTTCCGGGTAAAATTAGAAAATGATGACGTCACCAAAAAATGTTGACGTCATAAAAACATTTTGAACCATAATGTTCATTACAGTTGGTACTAATGTCATGCTAAATTTCATAGTGTAATACTAAAGCAATCCGGTGATCTCCTGGAGGCGGAATCCGCCCCTCCAAGGATCTTCTAAAATGCCTAGTGTTAATAGAGTTAACATTAAAGATAATATTGTCGCCCGGAATTTGCGGGGGGACTTTAAGCTACAATCGTGGACGTAAATTATGATAAAACACAAAATCTAATATTCCATGCTCCTCCCAAATACCCCCTCCCCTCTCCCCAATTTAATGTTGGTATTCATATTTTCTGTATACATACAGAGAAAATCAACATTGAAGGTGGGGGAAGGGGGCAATCTTGAGATTTTTATCGATAAGTTATGTCCACGATTGTAGTAATACTTATTACCAGAACTTTCAGAGTTGTAGATTTTCGCATATTTTACGTTGCTTACGGCTGCTTCTAGGAGCATGGAGATGCATTTTACAGGAATCAATTTAGTTTTAAATCGCAAATTTAATTTACTGCGCCCCAACACCTCCTTCTGGTAACCATGTTACGGCCCTGTTACAATAGGTATTCAACAAAGAATATTAACACGAGACAAGACCCCTCTGTCACCTTTTCACTTCTGCTGCTTTGTTCTTAATATTAATTTTAAAAGTGTTTTTATGTAGGTGTTTATTGAATTGAATGGTGATACTAGAGGCGATGGTTCAAATGTATTTGAATCTACACAATTACTGGTT
>JAULBZ010004176.1:0-15145 GCA_032360805.1 Neoturris breviconis | reverse complement strand
GGTTAAAATCTATCCTATTATAGAAACGCGGAACCCGGGCTATTTTGTGCAGATTCTCTACGGAGAAAGAAGAAAAACAAACAAAAAAAAAAATAAAAAAAAAATGCCCAAATGAATAGCTTTCTTTTATACAGAAATCTAATAATAGTATTTGCATTGTATTATAAATCATATATATATATTTCTTTTTATGTATTGTTTTTAAACTTTTTTATTTGATAAACAATTAAAAAGTGGTGGTATTAATACAGATTTAAAAGACACATGTTTTAATATATCAATTGAAATTATATAGTAATCCTTTATTTTTAGACTTTGTTAGAAATATAAAAACTTGTTTAAGTCTACAGTAAAGATGCTAGAACAACCTTTTCAACATTGTTCTACTGTATGTCTTTCCTGCAGACTGTGAACAAGTTTTCGTCCACTTAGCAATTCTTTAAAGATAAGGCATTATTGCATAATTATATATGAAGAAAGTGAAACTTTTGTTATACAAGAAAGTACTCAATTTATACAACAAGTATCACTATAAAGCTTGGTTTTATTCAATAAAAATAGAGGTTGACTTACACACGACGCAATACAGTAGTTAAGATTTTCAGAGCTACAAAATTCAAATAACCAATAAAGCTAGTTTCTAGACCGATTGCTTCAGTTCCTTAAATTTCAAGTGTATGCCTAAGACTGTTGAATAAAAAATTGAAGCTTTAGAGCAACAACGAAAAATTTGGAACTGAAACATTTTTGGACTAAATTTATTATGGCGACTTGGAAGTCAAATTTATTATTGTGACTGGAGTCATTTAGCATTTAATTTTAGAAAATCCTAAAAAATGCGTAAGTATTGCAATTTGGAGGCAAAACCGCAATAATTAATTCCGCATTTTTTTCTTCTGACGCATTTTCTTTCACATTTTTTTCTTCCCGTAAAAGGTAGTTTATTATTGTATCTTTATCTTTATATCATTAGCTTCAGTAGACAGTGTTTGAAACAAGAGCAAATAATCACTGTGGAGAAGAGATTTTGGAGCATTGCTTCATGCTTTATAACTCCTCCACAGTGATTAATTTTTCTTATTTCAAAGACAGCAGTACCCATAAAAAATTCAGACAACTATACTGTCTGTCTACATCGCTTCATCATTGTAGGCCTTCTGTATTGACCATACTGTAAATACGATCAGCTAAATGAGTATCTGGGACCCATAAAATTGTCCAACCTTGGCACATGGGAACATAGATGAGTATTTTTGCTGAAAGTATGCTAAAAAATTCTCGTCTACGGTTGATGTCCAGCAGTTATATTCAGGCTTGATTTAAATGTTTAAATTATGTTTGATATTATACTGTTCTGATCATATACTTTAAGGCATTGTAGATCACTTTAGTTTTGAGAGGTTAATGCAAAGCTATACATACTAAAATTGAAACCAATACTATTGTGTGCAAATTGCTTACAAAAAGTAAGAGAGTAGTCAGTATATATTGCCTTATGCAATGTTATATCACTGTGGATATATACACTTTCCCCCTTTTATATGACCCTCCTCCACAGTCATTATTTTAATGCTATTTCCACCACTGAATATATGTTTTAAAATATTTATTACAGGACCGGGTAATAACATCATTCCAAGATTACAAAGTTACATTGAGGAACCAAATCTAGCCTCTGGTTATATTAAAGAACTGTGTTATAATAATGATGGCCGCGTTATATGTTCTCCATTTGGAAATGGTGCTCGCCTTCTTGCTTTTACTTCCAACTGTAGCGAAGCCGAAGATCGATTTGAACATTCAAAAGAACTTGTAGAGATAGGATTCATAACAAGCCATAAACGTCCAGTACTGACTACAAGATTCGCTCCTTCCTTACCTATACTTGCTTCTGGTTGTCTGGGAGGACAAGTTTCATTTTATCAACCCAGATTTTGAAACTAGCTGGTCTAGTTTAGCAGGGATTGTCATATTTTTCTGATGCATTTGTTTTGGAAATCATATTTTTGTAAATATTTTTTATAACTTATAGACCCACTCCAACGTTGATATATTCGTAAATAGCAATTGCGCAATGCTTTGGGACTGTCTCAAAAATAAAGTCTATATAAGAGAGTACTGAGTCAATGATCTTGCAAGCTCATTGACCTAACACACTTCTGAACAGTCATTTTAGTTAAATTAACCCTAAAAAAGTTATTTTGAAGCGAAATTTTGAGATGGTTCCTTAAAATAAGTACAAATAATCTCTGTGTTTGAGTGATTTTTGAGCATGTCATACACTCATCCACAGTGATCATTTGCTTTTATTTTTTAAGCACTAAATGTAGAAAAGTTTACTAAGTAAACGAATTTGAATCTGATTGGCTTCATCCATGAAGTAACCAATCAATTCATGCATCTTTCAGTGGTTGAAATAAGAGTAAATAATCATTGTGGAATATAGAATTTTTGAGCATAACTTCAGGCTTGATAGCCTAAAGCTATGCTCAAAATTCCTCCTCCACAGTGATTATTTGCTGTAATTTGACTACGGTCTTCGACTCTAGCCCACTTCTATGCACATACAATTTACGTTTATTTCAACCTTTGAATTTATTTTAGATATTACACCCAGCTGGCAAAAACCTGTTCAAAGTTAGCAAAATAACATTAGAACAACGTTCAAAGAACGTTGTTCTAACGTTATTTTGCTCACTTTGAACAGGTCTTTGCCAGTTGGGCAGTATTGTACAATATAACTAAAAATTTCATAAACAAATATATACCATGAGAGATTAGCTATAACCGTGATATTATCTAGTGCACTACGCTCCATAATTCATATCTTAACCGTTTGAATACGCAGAGTGCTTTATCTGGGAAACAGGAAAAAATAAGCATATTTTGACTCAATGACCAATATTTTCTTCAGGTTAAAATTTCCCTCGTCTTTTAACCTCCGATTTACAATTTCCCGAACACTTTTTGTCCCCGTCTTGTGCCAATAGATTTTAGCCGAATTTTTTCTCCAAGCCATTTTGTATTTTGCCCGACTTTCGACATAGTGTAGCAACAGAATGTTAACATCTTCAGCAAAATCTCATTTAAACGAATGTTATACGCCATGATGGATTGGGTGACTTTTTCAATATTTAGTCGGAAAAAGTGACTAGTTCAAACATTTGGTCTAAAATAAGTAACTAAATTGTTGTTTATTGGGCAGGGCACTGCGCAAGAAAGAAGTTATTGCATTACAGCAAGTTATATTTTGAGCAACCAACGCCTCGTTTTCGTGTATTTGTGAATAGATCTATAGACTTAATTATTTTACAAAACTAATATTTGAGTAGACCGTATTCTCACCATTGATGTCAGCAAACTCAACTTGATATGCACAAAAATTCAAATGTCTGTTGTAAAATCATCTTTTCACTTCTCAACGCTGTCCAGAATAGAAAATTACACGGTCGGATCTGGATATACTGCATGTAGACCTTACATACTTTCGGTTAAATCATTATGACGTATGATTATACTATATTTCGCTTTCCGTTTATTATATCCCCTCTGATTATCTAGAATATCGGTCATTCACATACACGCATTTTTTTAATAACAAACCAAGCACAAGTATAGTCAAAGTCCTTAATTTTTTTCAAATATTTAGTACCAAAAGTTTCGGGTTGGATGAAAATGCTGAAAACCCCAATTGAAGTACTTACTTGGGTACCGCTAAACACAATATTAGGAGCAAAGCTATACATATATTCTGTATGACTTTAAATGACTTAGAAAGACAAGGAAACAAGGTTGAGTGATTTTGGCCCCTTCATATTTTCCGTGGAATAATCGCCAATTGCGGAGCGCTGAAATGTTGATATTCTAGGACGCCATGTTTTCTTCCTTCTCGCAAAGAAAAAGAGCAGATTCGATTTACAGACTGCGGGTTTCTACGGAGCGCGCTTGCAATATAAAGTTTATTTTTTTTATTCCGTTAACTTCATAAAGGAGATGGTATTGAAAATTGAGATGCTCATAGAAACCAGTATCCAAAATAATTTATTCCGTCATAATTTATTGGTTTGTTTGATAAAAAAAATTATCAACATGTGTGAGGAAAAAAGAAAACGAAAGTCTTCGAAAAACTTAAAAATAGAAACTAAGACATGGCCAGATGAAATTACTTTGCGGCTACTAAACCACGGGATCGAGTGTTTTATCACAACAGCTGTAAATGTAAACTAACAGAAAAAAATCATAAATTATAAATCTTTTAGGAGCTGTGGGCTCAAGACATCGCATATTTGTATATAGCGATATTGAGAAACCTTTTTTTACCATGTTACAGAACACGTTCGATTAATTTTGTTACGTTTTATTTTCCTCATTTAAGTGACAAAAATTCAAAATACGCCTTATCATGACGTTATCATTACGTTATCATAGCGTTATCATTACGTTTATCATGAAAAGGAAACTATTTTAGTAAAGATTGTTACACTTTTTTTCTGTGATACAGTTTATTTATTGGCAACTATTCAATTCCTAGCACAAATCCGTATGAAAAAACATTTCGTCATAAGAAAGTGGTGAAATAGGTAAAAGACGAAAATAAATACAATTTAATCCAACTTAATCTAATCAATCTGCGTAAAAAGTTTTCCCTTGAATAACAAAATGTTGCGATATGCTTAGGTCCGCGGATACTTAAAATATCCGCAGTATTTAAATGGTCTGCACTTTTCGAGGTACCCAAATAAGTACCCCAATTGGGGTACCCTGTATTTTCATCCAACCCACTTTTAAAAAAATAAATAGGAGGAAGTCGTAGGGAAAGGCAAAATGTATAAAAGACAAATTGTATAAACTATAAGCTGAATTATATACAAAGTATAAACGAAGAAATGAAAGAATAAAACATGTTCGTAGTATAGCAAAAATGTATACTGGTCTAAAAAGATCACGTCTATGCCATTGACACCATACAGATTAATGTAACCCGCCCGGATATACAACGTTCACCTAACTTCTTGTTATACCATGCTATCGTTCCTACATGCAACTCTCCATACCAAAACCTTTCGGTTATGAAAGTTTTTTTTACCACGATAGGAGAAATACTAAAAGTTTTCTTAACTTTTTAAAGTTTATTATATAAAATACTACGTGCTAACAGTTCCAGCATTAAAATAAACATAATTAAAACAAATTGATTACAAGGGAAGATAAGGACTGGCTCGTGGTACAACACAAGTCGCACTACACCAGCTCGGAGATTTTTTCTCGTAGAATAGGCTACCAAATCCTCTCACAAAGGCAAACATTTTATTCGCGTGAATATGACAATGACCTCGTTGAATGAGTAGCTTGTATTTACAGTTACAGATAGTTTTCAAATCTTTTAACATGCTTTGATCACATTTCTTTTGATTCCATCCTCTTGACTTTCCCTATAAGATATTCAAACAATAATATTTAAGCGATTATAACAATAAATGATTGAGTAATATAATACTTTACAGAAATTTCTCATTTCTTATGTGAGGATTACAGTTCTTAATTAAGTGCTAGCTTTAAAGAACACTTCGTGAGTTTCGAACTCTCACCCCTCGACGCTCTAACCTACTCAGCATTTATTAACTTTTAGACAATTTTCCAAACGTTTTGTTACCTGATAAGAAACGAATAATAACATAAAACAGTCCAACTCGATAAAAGGTTCACGTTCAAAATAACTAATCGACTAGTCCCTAACCAATTGTCTGCTACACAAACTCTTTACTTAGTGATAGTAAAGTACTAAAGTTATCACGAGTTTTTACTAACTATAAAAAGTTGTCAACGCCCTCCGTCCCGCTTATTCCACCCCCGCTTAATAAATTTGAAAGAATTTCCGACTTTCAACCGCATATTTGATACTGCAGAGCACAGCAGCTTAAAGCATCGTTTCTGAAGTCACCAGGATCGGAGTGTAGCGTGAGGTTTTTACTCATTCCTTATCTGTTAATTTCTGAAAGTTGATTATTATGCATCAAAACATAAAGAAATTGTAGATATGCAGATAAATAGATTCATGATGAGTTTCTCTATAGTAATTGTTCGTCCATTGCGATCTTGTAGATTATTGTATGAGCGGTTGACCACAAGATGTTAAGATTGTAGAAATACGGTCCCTTATTTGGACTGTACATTGCCATGTATAAAATTTACCTTCATTATGAAGATTTGTCCCTACCCAGCTTTTTGCTAAATAGCTACCCAGACTGAGCAATATGATACTACTTAATATGAGACCGTATTCCTTTACGCTGTGTACGCTTTGACACAACAACATTTAATTTATTCATTCAAACCTCAGTTACAACTCATGCATAATTTCTATGTGGAACAAGAAGTACATGTGTCCATTAGAGCCAGCACTTCGATTAGAGTTGTAATCTTCACATGAGAAATTATAAATTTCTGTAATACATGATAAACAAACTCACACACGCCAGAACTGCAGCCAGCAGGATCGGAGTGTGGAGCATGGAGTCATACATGGATGCAATTTAGCATGGAGTGTGATGTGAGTTCAAACCTCACTAAGTAACAACATTCTATGAAAGATTTCCCATATTTATCAATTTCTGTTCCTTGTGAGGAAACCAGTCAATCAAAGGATCGGTACCTAGCCTCAGTTCCAGTCCTCTCATACTGGCAAGTGACATCTTGTCAACGTCGAAAACGTTGACGTTGCGAAGTCAAAACGACGTATTTTCGACCTTGAATATAGACTGAAAAGTGAATCTGAGACTGCAGTACTCTGTAAACTTACGCAATAATAACAAACATCATGTTTGTTACAAGCTTCTTTGAATGCTTTTTTGTAAAGTATTGGAAATAATGCAAATCCTTCTCCACCACAACCATTGCTTTTGGTGTAACATGAACCAGCTAAAATTTATAAAATTTATTTCGTGAAATGTCGAGAATACTCGCTAGACACTAAAGTCGAGTTTGGTTTCTGCTAATTCTAAATCGCTTCTTTTTGCTTTCACAGCAAATGTTTTGCCTAATGGATATCAAATGTTACTGTAGTGGTAGGGTATAATCAATCGATCCTAAGGTTGATCTTCCATGAGGCGTAAGATTTGCTGCGAAAGCCAAACTAAGATTTACCATTGGTAGAAATTGACGTCACATCGTGCGAGACATCCATTTATCAATGAAATGTCCTCTTTTGGCTTTCACGGGGATTTTTTGCCTTGTAGGAATCAAATTCTTTAGTTTCATCAGGACTATAGAATCATAGCTTAGAGTAGGAGAGTAAAACTTTATCCGGTTTATCTATGTATTGTTTGACTAAAACAGTATCAAGAGGCTTCTGTAGCTACTCAGTGTACCTAAGACCTGGTATTCTTTCATTAAGGATATTTTAAAAAATTCCCGATTTGATGACCTCATCGTTTCTTGGAAGAGATTGAGGGTGCATCCTTAACTGTAGGTAGCACTCGGTATAGGAACCTATTAACGTGCCTATCAACAAATTTATAGTCTAAACCCCTCACCTTATCTTGAGAACCGGATTTGCTCGCATCACGATCTGATCCAAATAAGAAACGTTGAGAGCTACCTAACGAGTTAACGAGTGTTAACTACAGGTAAGGATGCGCCCCCATCCACACCCAAGCCAAATACCTTGTAAAAAATGACAGATGACGCCATAAAAATGGGAAATTTGTTTAATATCTTTAATGGAATTTTGAATGTTTATATGGAAAGCCTAAAGAAAATTACAGCTTAGATAGAGCATAGGAAAACAAGTAGGACAGCTATCATGAAAGAATACCCGATCTTAGGTACACTGAGTAATCCATGATCATAGATGCTCAAAACACACTACTAAAATTAACCTACATCTTCGTCTTCTAATAGCTTGGCCGCATCGTCTTCTTCTTCTTGTAATCCATCGTCTTCTTCGTCTTGTAGATCTTCTCCTTCTTCGTCTTATTGTTGACCTTCTTCTCCTTGTTCTTCGTCGTCTTCTTCCTAGAGGTATCGCGTCACGTTCTGATTCACCATCCATTTTGAAGTTTTCGAATTCTCCATAATCACCATCATGATCTGATATTTTTTCATCACCAAAATAATCATCTGTTACATCTTCTCCTTGCTCTGCATTTTCTTCTATCAATCCTCCCTCATGACGAGTATTACCAACTTCTACCAACCCTTCACTATGCTGAGTATCATCAGTTTTGTAACACTTGCAAGCGACAAAAATAATGCAAAAAATTATCGCAAGCATTACTTTCTCCATATTCGTGCATATGTCAGTACAGGCACGTTCGAACTAATATAAACAAATATTTTTATGATGCTTATCATGGTTTTTAATTAAACAGGATAAGCAACATTCTTTATGAAAAGATTTTAAAATTAATTCCGTTGATTACCATATCGATATCCTTTCTTCAGCTTCCTTGTAGATAACTAGTCATTTTGAGTAGGCGCATTCGCTATAACACGAACCTCGAGGTTTTACTCGCTATGCTCACAGTGGGAAAAATCTTGCTCAATTCTGCAATAAAGACGCCAGAACAACGTTTTCAACGATGTTCTAACGTCTTTACGCTTTCAACGTTGTTCTAACGTCTTTACGCTTTCAACGTTGTTCTAACGTATTTACGCTTTCAACGATGTTCTAACGTCTTTACTGATGACTTTGAACAAGTTTTTGCTCACTGGGTTCCTTGTTCTTTATTGATAGGCCACGTCTGTTTCGTTTTCTACACTTCTCTTTACTTTACATTTCATTACGACCTATCACGACCCGGCTAGAATCTTTCTAGCATTTATCTCGTACTTTCTAATTATTTAATTTAACAGTGGGAGTTTTTGTTAAAACCATATTTACATGACAAGTTTTCAAGGAAGTCATTATTTATATTTTGATTGATTTAAGATAACCCATGGTTGTCAATCGTCAGATAGGTTTCGATACTAAAAATATACCTTTAGCTATATGGATATAAATATATAAAGCATTCTTTATGGAAGTATCTATGAAATATATTAAAATTAATCTCATTGACTGCCATAGTAGATACCTAGCCATTTCTAACTCGAGGATTCACCCAGAATTAAACAAAAACTTATTTAAAATCCGCGGTGAAGTTGCTAGCTAGAACAACTCTTTTATCCTAACGTCTTTACTGCAGACTTTGAACATATTCTTGCCACTGGGTACCTACATCTTTTTTAAAGTTTGACTCTCATGTTCACTGTGTTCTCTCTTGACACTTGTCTTGTCGGCACGGGACGTTTTTTCAACGTTTTTTCGACGTTCTAACGTCAAAACAACGTTTTTTTTAAGTTAAAAAAGCGTCACGTACCCGTTGGGTGGCGTCATTTTGTTTTGTAGACTTCCAAAACGAGGTATTTACGACTTACCACGTCACAACTACAGCATCTAAAATTTTCCAGTTTTCATCTCGTGTACGCTATGATTAGAAACTCATTATAAAAGTTAAATCTCCAACTTTCGGTTGCAAATTTGTTTTCAGAACTTTTTATTTCGATTGAATTGGTATATATTATGGATGCCAATCGTTAGAGATCTTTAACTTCACTTGATGGTTACAGTCTATTATACATTTTCAACGACGAAAATATTTATCTTGTCCACTACATTGCCCAGATGGCTACCCGTTTCGAAATCTGTTGTAAAACCTGATAAAAAGTGTCTGTTCTAACTAAATATACCTAGTTTTACGTTCTAAGAAATTCTGGCAATTTTCAGTTCTAATTCTTCACATAGCCGTGTGACAATCTGATGAGAGCACTGTACAAAAAAAAAAGATATTGCATTGCAACAAGTTCTACCTTGAGCAAATCCGCCTCGTTTTCGTGTATTTGTGAATAGGTCTATAGACTTTACAAAACTAATATTTGAGTAAACCGTATTGTCACCATTGATGTGAGTAAACGGAAATTAAAATGCGCATATATTCAAATGTATACCGTAAAATCTCATCTTCACTTCTCAATTCTCAACCATGTCCAGAATAGAAAGGTACATGGTCGGATCCGCACATATTGCATGTAAGCCTATATACTTTCGGTTAATGCTGTCGATCGATCAATTGAACTATAATTTTAGAGCAAAGTATTGTGGGATAATACATTATCAAAGAGCTATTTGCACGGGCTTGGAGGAAGTTTACATATTCGGTTAATGCTTTATGACGTGTCACCATACTTTATTTCGCTTTCCGTTTATTTTCCCTCTGATCATCTAGAAAATAGATCTTTCACATACACGCATTTTTTCAATGACAAACCAAGCACAAGCCTTAGTATAGTCACAAAGTTTTTAATTTTTCAAATATTTAGTACCAAAGGTTTCCTATTTCGATTACACTTTTTAAGATTAAATAGGAGGAATTCGTAGAAAAGAGTATCTAAAATAAAGACATTGTATATACAAAGAATATAATATGCAACATGTTTGTAACAAAAATGTCTACTGTTCTTAAAAGATCACATCTATGCCATTGACATCCGGATTGATGTAATCCGCCCGGATATACAACGCTACATTCACCTAACTTCTTGTTATACTATGCTAAATTTCCTACATGTCACTCTCCCTAAACTACCATTTGGTTGTGAAAGTCCCTTATCGCAATAGGAGTAGTACTAAAAGTTTTCATAACTTTTTTACAGCTGTAGTAGCCACTAAGTTTCTGATATAAAATAATACGTATTACAGTCCAACATTAAAATAAACATAATTCAAACAAATTGATTACGATAAGGACTGGATCGTGGTACAACACAAGTCGCATTACACCAGTTTGGAGATTTATTCTCGTAGAATTTGCTACCAAATCCTCTTACAAATGCAAACATTTTATTCGCGTGAATATGACAATGACTTCGTTGAATGAGTAGCTTGTATTTACAGTTACAGATAGTTTTCAAATCTTTTAACATGCTTTGATCACATTTCTTTCGATCCCATCCTCTTGTTTTACCCTATAAGATATTCAAACAATTTTTTAGGCTGATTGCAGAAATGTATGATTTTGCTGGTTGCAAGACCGACGCTTCAACCTGCTCTGTAGTATCAAATAAACGGAGGAGGGAGACGTTTATTAAATTTTTGAACTATTTTCCCACCTCTGTTTTATTAACTGTTAGGGAATCAATTATAACATAAAACAATTGTAAAGCTATGTATTATTGTCTCTCGTACATCTTGGTAATATGTTTCGAACTATTTTGCGAACGCTTTCGCGATACGCGGATTAACCACGTGACCTGATAACACGTGTAAATATTTGGAAGATAAACATTGTAGAAATCGGCCATGTTTTTTATTGTTAAAAATTAAAGTTTCCAAACCTTTCAACAGTCAACTCATTAAAAAGTAACTAATACACTAGTCCCTAACCAACCGCCTGCTACACAAACCCTGGACTTAGTAACTGTTGTTATGTGTTTTTAGTAACTATAGAAATTTACCAACGCCCACCCAGACCCGCTTATTCCCGCAATTTCCAACCTCCCACCCGCTTATTGGTTCTGCAGTTAGCAGGATCGGAGTGAAGTGTGAGTTTTTTACTCATACCTCATCTGTTAATTTCTGAAAGTTGATTGTTATGCAGCAAAATATAAAGAGATTATAGATATGAAGATTATTAGCGAGTTTCTCCATGGCAACTTCATTTTTTACATAGTAATTGTTTTTCCATTGTTTCCATACATAATTTTATGAACGATTGACCACAAATATGGTCCCTTATTTGGACTGTGCATTGCCATGTATGAAATATACCTTCATTATGAAGATTTGTCCCTACCCACCTTTTTGCTAAATAGCTACCCAGGCGCGCGGTATGATACTCCTTAATAGTCATCAAATTTCGTTTTTGGACTTAATGACATTTTTGAACATCCATCTTTACTCACTGGGCGTTCTAATCAATAAAACAAAGCAAATAGGTGATTTTCGTGCCTTTCTGTAGATCATGGTGAATAACTTTTTATTTAGCAACGGTTCACGATTTGGTTGCTAGTGTCTTTTTGCGACTTCTTGGACCCGGCTTATGAACCTTGAAACTTGGTCAGAATGTTTCTTCATAGAGCAGCTGTATTTTGAGTGAAGGATTTTCCTTTACAGTAAATGTAACTCTCCGTATCCAAGAAAAACAAGTTTTTGACTTGTTACGTAGCAACCGTTGCTATGAGATATTTTCCTTCATTCAAACCACAAAACTTTTGAAGCTTGTTCTATCTACAATATTTAGGTTAGAAGTCTTGAAAATCTTTCTAAAAAAAACCTTATGGCAACAGCACCAATTTAAGTACTAAATTTTTTAAAATCACAAAATTTGAAAATGTAGTCGTTTATCAATAAGTCCTTAAAATTTGGTGTTGCTGTGATCATTTGTTACTGGGATATAGCCATATCTGTAAAATGTAGATTAATTTCTTTTTAGAAAAGACTTAATTTCTTTTCTCTTGTGCCTGTCAATTGGAGGATCGGTACTCAGTTGCAGTCCTTCCCTACCGACACGCGATGTTGTGTCAAAAAGACGTTGTTTTGATGTCGTTGATAAAGTGTCCCAACTTCGTTAGCAAATACTTTGAGAACTGAATCTCAGACTGTCTCAGACAGGAGTGCAAACTTACGCAATAATAACAAACATCATGTTTGTTACAAGCTTCTTTGAATGCTTTTCTGTAAAATATTGGAAATAATGCAAATCCTTCTCCACCACAACCATTGCTTTTGGTGTAACATGAACCAGCTAAAATTATAAATTTGGTTTCGTGAAATGTCGAGAAATACTCGCTAGACACTAAAGCCGAGTTTGGTTTCTGCTAATTCTAAATCGGTGGTCTGAATAAAAAGCTGATATTGCATATTACACGGGGATTTTTTTGCCTCATAGGAATCAATCCTTTAGTTTCATCAGGACTATGGAATCATAATATAGAGTAGGAGAGTAAAACTTTATCCGGTTTATCTATGTATCGTTTGACTAAAACAGTGTCAAGAGGCTTCTGTAGCTACTCGATGTACCTATAAGACTGCTAATCTTTCACGAAAGCTGTCCTACTTACTTAAAATACTTCATGCGGCGATGGTGTAGTGGTATGCACCTTCGGTTTTTACCAGTGTGGTAGGGTTCAAATCCCTCTGCAAAAACTGGAATCGATACTCTACTCCGATGCGCTATAAATACAGCGTACCATTAGGAGCCATCGACTGACTGATCTACTCACTTACTTACTATAATCTCTTCTACGTTTTATCTGAGTAAAATTAACTAAAATTAACCTACATCTCCGTCTTCTAATAGCTTGGCCGCACCGTCTTCTTCTTCTTGTAAACCATCGTCTTCTTCGTCTTCTTTGTCTTCTTCGTCTTGTAGATCTTCTCCTTCTTCGTCTTCTTGCAATCCATCGTCTTCTTCGTCTTCTTCCTAGAGGTATTGCATCACGCTCTGATTCACCATCCATTTTAAAGTTTTCGAATTCTCCATCATCATCAGCTTCATCGGATATTTCTTCATCAGCAAAAGAATCATCTCTTACATCTTCTCCTTGATCTGCATTTCCTTCTACCAACCCTTCCTCATGACGAGTATTACCAACTTTTATCAACGCTTCACTATGCTGAGTATCATCCGTTTTGTAACACTTGCAAGCAACAAAAATAATGCAAAAAATTATCGCAAGCATTACTTTCTCCATATTCGTACGTGTGTCATTACAGTAACGTTCGCAATGAAAGTAACCAACTTCCTTGAAGTAACTAATATTTTATGCTATTACTTATGTTGTTTATCCTGTTTAATTGAAAACCATTATTTATAACAATATTGTTCACGATAACATTTTAAAATTAGTCCCATTCACTATCATGATAAATATCCATTCTTCAACTTCCTTGTAGATTATCCTGTTTAATTAAAAAACATTATTCGCAAAGAACTAATATAAACAAATATTTTATGATGCTTATCATGGTTTCTAATTAAACAGCATAAACAACATTCTTTGTGAAAAGATTTAAAAATGAATCCCATTGATTACCATATAGATATCCCTTCTTCCACTTGCTTGTAGATATCTTGTCATTTCCATCAGGTGCATTCGATATAACACGAAACTCGAGGTTTTACTCGCTATGCTCCCAGTGGGAAAAATCTTGTTCAATTTCGTAACAAAGACGCTAGAACAACGCACTCAACGTTGTTTTAACGTTTTTACTGATGACTTTGAACAAGGTTTTTCTCGCTGGATTCCTTGTTCTTATTGGTAGGTCATGTCAGTTTCGTTTTCTACACTTCTCTTTACTTTACATTTCGTTACGACCTATCACGACCCGGCTAGAATTTTTCCAGCATTTTATTTCTAATTATTAAATTTAACAGTGGGAGTTTTTGTTAAAACGATATTGGCGTGACAAGTTTTCAAGGAAGTCATTATTTATAATCTCAACGAATTACTGCAAATTTGTTTCTTTGACTGATTAAGGTTAAACAAGAAGCCTGTAGACAATTTCCGTCCTGAGAACAGATCAGACATTCAATCGTATATATTTCAGATAGCAATATCTTCTATTTTAAAAGTTCACGCCAACCACGAAGCTACAAATTTTCAGAATGTTGCAAAACTACTTCTGTTCGGAAATCAGTAAAACAGCCAAATGACGGCCGAAAGATTTGTGCCCGTTAGGCAACGTTTTGCTTACTGGTGGCGGAAGGGTTTGCGCGGAATTACTAATCAGTCATGACTAGTTTACTTATTTAGAGAAATAGTCTCAACTTGGCACCATAACCACAGCCATAAACCATTACCATAACAATAAATCATAACTATAAACCATAAACAATATCCATAGCCATACCATAATCATAACCATAACATAATCATACCATAACCATAGCAAAACCATAACCTTACTAAAACGATAACCATAACCATTATGCTAACAGTAACCACTAGCATAAACCATCCCTTAAACCATAAACAATAGCCATAGTCCATAACCCACAAACTTTAAACCACAACTTTAAACCACAACTTTAAACCATAACCTTAAACCATAACCTTAAACCATAACCTTAAACCATAACCTTAAACCATAACCTTAAACCATAAC
>JAULBZ010004175.1:0-15145 GCA_032360805.1 Neoturris breviconis | reverse complement strand
AAAGACAGGAATCGGTGGAAAGATTGTGTTAAGAAAAGTTTGGCGAGGGTTCTCTAATGGACTATGCATTTAAGTCAGTAAGTCAAGTCAATCCATAATCCATAACCATAATCAATAACCATAATCCATAATCCATAATCCATAATCCATAATCCATAATCCATAATCATAATCCATAATCCATAATCCATAATCCATAATCCATAATCCATAATCCATAATCCATAATCCATAACCATTTACTCGATAAATCTCTGAAATAAATTTGGTTTTACTTGTGGCGTGTTTTTTACGTCGAAATTTGTAAAAAAGTCTCATATTTTATTTCTGGGATTGTAAAGATATATTAAATAGCACATTATTGTATCAATCAATATATGTTACTAGTCAAATGACAGACTGAACGAAACAATCGATTACGATCGATAGTGTACTTTTATTTTTGGTTTGATTGTTCTCTATTGGCATTGGTAGTCGAAACCTGATCCGTTGTTTGGCTATCGAGTGTGTTCAATTCGTTTGGCAATCGTAATGTTTTATAGGTTGCGTCTGGAACATAGGACACAAGTTATGTTTAGGCTGTTGAGAAATAGGTTTTTGTTAGCACATTATTGAACCTCCTCCTAATCACACAAATAAACAAACAAACTAGCAATAACTCTAACACTTACCTTACTGATAGGGTTATTAGGGTTAGTCTTCTTGGTAAACCATATTACTAGGTGTTACAGCAAGTACGTAAATTGAGAGCCGAAGTGTTCTTATAAACGGACGATAACAAAATGGAATAATTTAATAAATAATACGTTTCCGTTGTAGTGCTATATCAGAAATATATGATATAATATAATACGATCCAACTTTCTCTTTTTAATACTTGTATGGACATAGTATACGAAAGAGAAAGATTCACAACGACGTATCTTGCTATTCAATTTACTATTGTTTCTAAGAAAATTGATACGAAGCGCGTCTACTCGATTCATGCTTTTTTTGCGTTCTCGGCACACGGTTTCTATATCGAAAACACACTTGAGTTTTACCGGCAATTTTTTCCACTTCTTATCCTATTTTTGAACGAAACCTACTATATAGTCAGTAGAAACCAGGATACTTTGACCTAGAAATTTCATATACATGATATATAATAATCGTTTACTACACTTCTCCTGAGGTGCTCTATTTTCGACTGATTTTCAGTAGTACTATTGCTCTTAAAGAATTTATAACATCTACGCGTTTCTCACAAATGTCTTCAAGGGTGTAGTATAAATAAATGTTTAGTAAACTTTATGTGCAATTTGCAGTGAAGAGTCGAAGGCTATCCGTTTGTATTGTAAATCTTTCTCTTTTGTATAACTACGATCTCTTTTTTCCTGCGCATTGAACTTTGTTTTTGTAGCTTCAAATGATCGATATCATAATCTCTGTTGTCTCATGTTTGTTATTACACGTAAAGCTTATGACACACGCCAAAAAAATATATATTTAATGCAATTTGATTAATAAGCTAGATAATCCAGATCAAAATAAATCAATACAAAAGATCGCCATATGAATCTGTGATTTTTTTTACTATAGCATTGGAAAAATCACGACCAGCTCAATCTCCACCGCAGACGCTTCGCGGTGGAGAAGGAAATAAAAACATATACGATGGAGCAGCACATTACCTTGTACCATGAAAATAACTTTTTTTCTACCTTCATGGCTTTACGAAAGCAATAAGACACACCCTTGCGTGAACAATCTCGCTTTCAATGCGTACCGGATTGTCATAAAGTCGTTTATAAAATCATTTCAGTTTAGCTAACCTGTTCCACATCGCGTTTTACTTATGGTGAGAGGAAAGTCTCTTCGGAAGAGGCTAAATCTATCACTCTCTCTTTCCCGCTAAATAGCCAAAAGGACTTCAAGAGGATACTAAAAAACCCTTTGCGGTGGAGATTCCTAGTCTTATTCAAAGGAAAATTGAATTGTGATAACAAAATGTACACACCAATCTGACACGGCATTCTGCCATTATGGATTTTTGCGCGGCCAGAAGCCTGGACACAAACAAGTTTGGTTAGAAAACTTTGAGTTGCCTAGATTTACCATAACAAAGCTATTGTTCGTAGTGACTATACCTGATTTTCAGGATATTTATTTGCCAATTTTGTATTTATTATTTGGATTTTGTGTATAATGTACAACTAGACAGTTACCGAGACAAAT
The DNA here is from genome assembly GCA_032360805.1 of Neoturris breviconis. NCBI lineage: Eukaryota > Metazoa > Cnidaria > Hydrozoa > Anthoathecata > Pandeidae > Neoturris > Neoturris breviconis. Next base: position 12,928 of record JAULBZ010004175.1, on the reverse strand, counting down.
TTACATCCAATCAGATCTCAAGAAAATTCAAATAGTGAATATTTTCCAATCATTTTTTTAGGAATATGTACACAAACTGAGAAAGATTGAGATAACAGAAATTATTAAGACTTGATAAAAACAATGTTATTTAAAACTTTAACCAAGTGGGCAAAATTTTGTTCAAAGTCCGTAGTAAATGTACTAGAACAACGACCACAAAAAGATAGGTAATAAAGGTCCACGCATTGGACCATTCTTACCTCATTGCCTTTGCCTACCTGAGCAAGAAAATGTTCACTTTATCCCTACTTCAATTAGAACAAAGATCTGTAACTTCTTTTCGATCATAAAAATGTTGATTTTTATGTACGTAAAAACATTCAGCAATCATCTTCAAAAAATATTTGCAAAGGAATGAATAGTCACAGTCTTACGGCTTATGGTATTTTTTGTGCACTGACTACGGAGTAAAGTGGCGTAACTATCTTCCGCGTTTCAATTCTCCGTGCGGTGCTGTATTAGCCGGGTGAGAGTGATTTGTTGCAAGAATTCGTAGCCTAGCCTTAGAATCTTGGTAGGCAACCTGGAGAAGAGAGAACGGGAGAGTAAAAAACCAAGCGAATAAAAAACGCAAGGGAAAAACTGATACTTAAGTTCCGTGCTGTAAATTCCAAATTTGCCCGATTCTTGTCTTGTCTTCCGATTTACTTTCATTATCCTAATTAGATCGGCTATTCTCTAGTCTAAAAAATTCGTTGCGACGGAAGGACGGACGGAAGGAAGGAGACAATATCGGTAAATCAAACAATATCTGCCGTTAGCGAGATTGAATGAAAAAATAAGAAAAAAAAAAGTATCTCAGAACACTGAGAAGCAAAAATAACTGCAATTCCCGCATCAAAGTACAATATTTCCTTTATTGAGAGAATATTGAAACGTGTAGTTTACACGTTATGAAGTAATTGTCATGAAGTAAATATAACCTTACAGTGGTAATTTAGATTATTGACAAAATATATATATATTATATGTTTATTATGATTACGTACTACATATAGCTATTTTGATGGCGTTCTATGACAAATTCGACCACAGAGTTATTTTACTCAATATATTTACAACCTTGTTCACAGGATTACTTGCCTACTTGAATTAGGTATCTTCTTAATCTGCTCAACTCTCTGAACATATTCCAGTATGATTGGGATTTTTCTGCAAGTGAATTCACTTATTTATTGTTGCTTTCAAATTTGTGTTTGCAGAGAGGGTGCTGGCTTAAACATGTCCCATATATAGGTTCTCACTAAAACTTGTTGATATGTCATTATAAAGGTTAAGTCCCAGGTGACGTCGCTTTCAGCTAATATAAGGATTTGATCTAAAATTATTGCGAATGAATGAATTTGCATAGCGGAGATTCACCTTAACTCTGCTATAAATAACTAAGGCTCCTCTAAGCTAGTGGGGGTGGGGTCGAATCCTGACCCCACTCCCACCCCACTAATAAGATTGAGATGAAACTTTCCAGAGTTATAGTCTATCACAAAAGGAACAAAATGGTAACAAATATTTTTTGCTGGAGTCTGCGTTTTTCTGATAACGTCATCACAATTAATTTTAAATCGATTATTTTCTTTGAATAACTGTACTTTCTTAGAATTTTAATTTTTTTAAAAAAAATTATTGCCAATTTCTCTTTCTCTTTTTTTCAAAATAACCTCTATGACGTCACAAAACTCGAAGATAACTATTCTACTTAAATCATCTATTTGAAACTTTCCATGTTTGTTCTTTACGATAAAATGCAAAAATTATGCATTAAAATATATTCAAAATGTCCCGTATGACGTCACAAAATTCAAAATAGCACTTTCACTAAAGGGATCTATTTGAAACTTTCTATGTATATTCCGTTCTCCCAAGATATTCATTTTAGACTTTTCTTACGAAGTTATATAAGCAATGGGCTTAAAATTGTAGTCTGATAGTACTATATTTAAAATGACGACATCTGACGTTATTTGGAAATCTTTGTTCTTTTCTTGGTATTAATTTAAAAACTTTGGATAATTGTTAATATGTTCTAAAAATAGATCTTTTTAAAAACAAATGCATATTTTTTCTTGGTACATATGTTAGCTATCATGACTAACTTTTAATGGGTTTTATTGATGGGTGCTCAGAGAGACACTCGTCTTTGGTTTCGTATTTGTGAGTCCGTGCGTTTATGTGTCTGAAATGATTTTTTTTCAATATACATGCAAGTGTGTATAAGTGAATGAATCTGCACAAATGTGTTTGGTGCCTCTGAGCTGAGATACTGTGTACAATTTACCCCGCACGTAGCTTATTATTATGCTGAGATACTTTGAATCATATACCACTCAGAGCTATACGGAGAAGACCTTGTTTTGCTATTACTGCGTCTAAAGATCCCATTACACGGTGAAACATTTCTTTCAGAAACACTTTCAAACATTTCTTTTAAGTTTATTTCATGGGTACTTCATCGTGTATTGTCCGTATTTAAACACTTTTAAAGACATTGACACAGACTTCATTGAAACACTGAAAAGTATTTCACGCGCAATAAAATTTTAAACATCGATTTTTAGAATTTTCTTGTCACATGAAATACCTTCAAAGGATACCGACGCAGGTGGCCGTCGTATACAGGTTTATTTTATCATTACTGTAATATTTAGTCGTTTCATAATACCGTGCAGCTGCCTCTATGTAGGAGGGTGACTCGTTACCTACGAGGCAGACGAGACAGACGAGTGGCCTACAAGTGACCTACAAGTCTCACGAATGACCTACTAATTTTGTCCGTCTTCAATAGATCAAACAGTGATGGGACTACCAAATTTTGATCGCAGTGTATTATTTTGTTGTTGTCAGACAAACAGTAAGCTAATTCCTTTTTATAGACTGCGCCCATTAGGGCACGCTACGTCGGGTCGAATCAACGTAGAAACAACTTCAAAACGACGTTGCTACATCAGTTGTTGTTTCGACATTGGTTCATTTGCCGTGTGTCGGCTAGGAAGTGATTATAATTACATATAAACGAAATATAAAACATTTCCCAACGATAAATGAATTTATTTATGTTATATTATAAACGTAAGAGGAGGAGGGTCTCTAATTATGCAATATTTATGGTCACGTGATCCAAGTTTTAAAAGAACGTTTGCAGGCAAATCACACGTCGATAGTTTCTCGCTGACCTACCCACCCATTAATAGCCGCACTAGTCAACATCATAACTAGACTGACTTTACTTACTGTTGTATTGAGTACTTTATATTACAGAATAAATAAATAAAGTTATTTTCGGTTGAATTCTATGAATTAGAAAATAACGATAACGAAACGTCATCCTGAAAGCAAGGATGCTGGATTATTCTCCAAATTTAATCATCTTGACTTGACTTAGAGGGAATTAGAATAGCTTCTTCAACGTCTAAATTCGAAATTCTGATCTAAAAGAATGATTTACAGGCGTATTTTTTTTCCGCTTATGCGTATAAACATAAAATTCCTTATTTCCAGCATCTCCTCTTATTAGGGTCTCATTTCGACTCGTGTCGGTCTCTTAGGTCACTCGTAGGTCACTCGTCTGTCAGATCTGATTTGGTACAATTTTGTTCCTTTTGTGATAGACTGTAACTCCATAAAGTTTCACTTCAATCCTATTAGATGGTGTTTCTGCGCCAATCTGGCGTGGTGTAATTGTAGCTTTATTTTATGTATCCGACATAGTTTCCATGGAGACTAATTGTCCATAAGTTAAAAAAGAAATAAACTCTGCTCGATTATGTGTAGAATTACATTTTAACAATTACTTTAATGCGTTGTTATAGTAACAAACAAAAATTTAATTATATTTTTGTGAAAGTTGAATATAACAATTATGATAACGAGTTGGTATGTGTTGGTTATTCGGAACTTCGCAAGTAGGTAAGAATGTATATTCATCGTATTAATGACGATTTCCATTGCAGCGGTTTTGGTAGCAGGAACCAACAAGCGTATTTTGTTTCTAGGCGGTCGTAGACACGCACAATGAAAGTTGACAAATCTGAACTTCCAAGACTCTTAAAACGAAGTTTATGAACAACAGCGCATGAACAATTCTAGTCACTGCCGGCTACGGCCATAAATGTTACAATTGAAATTATAGCTTCAACCCTATATATGGTGGGCTTTTTGGGGCTCCTCAAAGCTGAGAGGCGTACTCCGCCCATCCTCCCTTTATAACTTTTGAACGACTAATAGGATTGAAGTGAAACTTTATGGAGTTACAGTCTATCACAAAAGGAACAAAATTGTACCAAATATTTTTGAAGTAAGCATTTTTCTGATGACTTCATCACAATTAATTTTAATTGGTTTATTTTTTTTAAGAACTGCAATTTCTTAGAATTTTAATTAAAAGAGCATCTACAAAAGCATTATACATTCTGTTTGCAGTTTTGGGCATGTTTTTAAATGTTCTTTCAGGAAGTTTTCGGGTGTTTTGGTAAAAATACTGGCATGTTTATCCAAAAATCCGAAAAAATGGATTAGTCACACGACTAAACTTATCAGAATTATTTATTTTGTTATTTTGAGTAAAGTCACCAAGTTTCGTAACATTAGCATGTTATGGTAAAATTTTTACATATGATTTCCCACTTGAGAATATGTGGTTTCAGGTTATGTACTATATATTTTGATCTACTAAATGTATGATGTTCAAATTGCGGCAGTGTGTGTCAAATGGATTTATATTAAAACTAGGCAAGTTTAAGCATCATCGCTGTCGTGGTTTATTTTGACTACTTTAAAGCCGATAAAGTATCTGCCTTTGAAACGAATTTTAGAGATGGTTCCTTAACCCTACTCATAACTTCTGTACGAATGGCTATTACGGCTTGAAATTTTGAGACTTTTACTATAATTTATCTAGGATCATTTTCTTCATATTTTTGCTTAAAAATCATTTTAGTATATAGTTTAGAAAAAAAATAATTTTCACCTAATTTTTTTTTTCTTTTGCACCACCTGTTTGACCCTAAGGATGATGTTATCAAAAAAAATAATTATGCCAAAGTGTTGCTTATGTGTTGGACTAACTTTCTGGAAAGTTTCAACATTATAACATGTTCCCATCTAAAGTTGTGGATGGGGGGAGGGGCATTTTGTGCCCCCCCCCCTCCATTAACTCAGAGCCCTAAAAAGCCCATACTGAATAGAATTAACCATTTTTAAACTGGAATTATATAAAGGGTAAAAAAATGTTCAAAATCCTGCCGAGTAAACATTTTGACCGTTTTAAGCCTACAAATATAATAAACATTTTAAGAAACTTTTAGAACTAAAAGCTTCATTTTTTGGTATCAAAAATAGGAAACTATGGGTACACCCTTCGCCAGGTTTAACGAAAACAAAAACGTGTAGCCCTGTTTGCAGCCACTGCTTCTAAACAAGTTTTGGTCCATTGGGATATAACAATAAAAAGTACAATGATTGAGTGAAAATCAAGGAGTTCATATGCTGCGGCTCTGAGTTTTCGATTCGCCAGGTGCTGGAGTGAAATATGATGTAATCTTATTTTCATGTGAAACTGACTTGTAACCACCGCGATAAGGGGGTTCAATATGGTTAATTACCTCACGACTACATTCTTTAACAATATTTGGGCTAGACTTTTTAAGCTTCTGTAAGTCTGGGAAAGAAGGGGAGCACCCCCTTCCTGCATTACTTCTGATACGTTAATGCCATATGTATAAAACTTGGTCAGGTTATATTTCATTCTTATCTGAACCTTTTAGAGTAAAGAAATTTCGGCCGATGTTCTAACGTTTTTGTTGACGTCATCAAATGTAAGAGCACCTGTAGCAAAAAAAAAAAATAAAAAAATTGTCACCTGCTAAAATTTCGGTTACTAAGGAAAAAATATCCCTAGTTACCAATTTTTTATAATTATAAAGTTTCCCCAAATATGTTTTCGACAAGGCACAAATAAAGTCATTGCATACGGAGAAACGGAGAAATACGGGACGCTGTTCTAACGTTATTTTGCTGACTTTGAACAAGTTTTTGCGGGTTGGGTATTGTCCATGTCCAGCAAAAGTCAGCAAAAAAACATATTTCTCCGTATCCGAACTATGTATTTCATGAAAAATGTTGTGGGAGTGAGCAGAAAGCTTTAGTTCTCACCACAAAATATTTCCTCTCAGAACACTATAACCAAGGCCATAAAATAAAGATAATATCTCATACAATGGTCCCTTTCATAAAGAGATGAAAACGAGGCGTTTGTTGCTCAAAATAGAACTTGTTACAATGCAGTTCGTATACGGAGAAATACGTGATCGTATTTTGATAGACTGTGCAAAACTTATAGCAAGCAAACACGGAGATTAGTAGCATTGATATTCAATTTGGCTAAATCTTCTTCACTTAGCAATGCAAATATACGTGCAACCATAACAGCTGCGATAAATTAGTGAATGAAAGCAAAGAAAGAACAGCGAAGAATATGAAAAAAAATGTTGATATGAATAAGCTTAAATTCTTTATAATTTCGAAACAGCCAGACGATTTCAAAATATCTCTCTGCAAATTCAAAATATCCCTCCCGTACGGAGGAAGTCTCTAAGGTGGTTTCATCAAGTGTGTGATTTAACCGGGAATTATTTAAAATTTTAGGGAGTTGTTTTAATAAATGACTTTTAATATTGGTTTTGGCTAATTATAGCACGCTTATATAACTTACAGAGAAGGTGAATGAGAAAATATTTAGAAACTAGCAATTCAGGTTGACCATTCTATATCTTTTCCTAGGCTAGACAAAGTTTATTGTAAACACTTAGGAAACACCACGTGAAAGACGGACCCGTATAGCTTCGTATACGGAATGTGTTTTGCCATAAATTGTTTTCCGAATTCAGTGAAAGTATTGAAAAGACAAGCATCACTTTATCGTGTAAATGAATGGGTACGAATGATAACAGGAACAACGTATAAAACAGGAATGGGATATTTTAACCCTATTCAGGATGGGGGGATGGGGGGGGAGCACAAAGTGCCTCCCCCTACCCTATTTTATTCATCACTTCTGAACGAATGGCTATTACGGCTTGAAATTTTAGGACTTTTCCTATAATTTATCTAGGATCGTTTTCAGAAGAAAAAAAAAAGGTAACTAGGGATTATTTTACCTTAGCAACGAAATTTTTGGCAGGTGGTATTTTTTTTAAAACATTTTTTTTATATGACTAAGTGTTCCATGACGCCATAGAGCGTATTTCGTTGTGCATGGTACTTCATTGAAGATGTAACTTAAAAAGTATATATGAATTTTATATTCAATTGTAAGCTATAACCACCATCTGGTTCTTTAAAAGTGAAAACAAGGTTTTATCTTGTCTTAAAGAGTAAAGAACTACGTCTATAATACTGGCAGAAACATTATAAACATCACCGCAGTTTTCGAAAATGTTACAGTAATCAACATTTAAGCCAAATTATGTCATATATCATAAATATGCCCACTGGGGAAAAACTTGTTCCAATTAAGCGGTAAAGACGCTATTGTCATATCATACAACGTTATCGTTTTTAACCCTTTATTAGTATGTTTGCTGTGAAAGTAACATAACATAAATTATTATTCAGGAGGTTATTTTCTTACTTATTTTAAAAATCTGCATCATACTTTTGTGACTTTTTGCCCTCTGAAGCTTCTAATACCTTCCCATGAATTAACAAATTTCCGGGGGTACCCCACCATACTAATGAAGGGTTAATACCGGGTCAGCTAACGTAACCCAGTTGGCAAAAAATTCTTCAAAATCCGCAGTAAAAATGCTAGAACAACGGTGAAAACGTGAAGTTTCTTTTACCGTTAGCTTTGAACAGTTTTAACCCTATTAACCAAGTTTTTTTTTCATTCGAAACAATAGAGGCATAAACTGCCCGCGGCCATTGTTTCCAGAACCGCTAGCTTATATGAAACCTTGCAAAAGAGATATTGACTTGATGACGTCACTGATACTTTATATGACGTCATCTATAACAGCAAGTTTGCAGTCTATAAAAAACACCATCCCCATGGTTAATAGAGTGAAAATGATAACAGAAGTAATATGATAATCCTCCTACTCATTGAAGCTTAAATATTAGATTTACAACAACAACAGAATTCTCAGCAGAAGGTCAATGTTAGTTATTCACACACTAATTAAACGTTTAGTGCATACTAAGTACATCAGGGAGCAGAAACGTGTTCATATTCTGCAGTACAGACGTTATAACGATGTCTTGATCATTGTTCCAGCGCCTTCACTGCTGATTCTGAATTTTTTTTTGCACTGAGTATAGTACACACAGTGTGAAAGTCTACATAATACGGACCCGTATAGATCCCTATCTGGATTGTGTATTGCCATATATGGCGAAACACACTAAGGAGTTATACGGGTCCTTATTCAGTAGACTTTTACGCTGTGACCTTCTTACAACCTCGTTCCTACATCTGTGTGCAATAGACATAGAAAACTTCGTAACAACATCGTGACGTTGTTTCGGCATTGCTACGACGTTGTTCCGTGGTCGTGAGCCTGATGGGACGATATGCGTTCACTGGATATCCGGCAGAGCATCAATTGATATTGTTTTAAATTTAATCTGTCTATAACCAGGTGCCCGGACTTGATTATATCAATCTCTTTCCCATGATTTATTAAAGTTAATTTCAGAGAAAAAGTCAAAAAGTCCTAGAGACAAGGTTAGACTTTTAAAAATATTTGTTTTTAAACTTTTTGTGGTTTTGAAGAAAGTTTGTGCATATAATTTTTGTTCATTTTGTAAACAGATATATCACAACCAATTAGAAAAACTTACGCCAAGTTAAAAAAAATATTTCAAATGGTATTTTATAGTAATAACAAGGTTTGTAATGTTCTCAACCGGCAAAAACCTGTTCAAAGTCAGCAAAATAACGTTAGAACAACGTTCAAATAACGTTGTTCTAACGTTATTTTGCTGACTTTGAACAGGTTTTTGTCGGCTGGGTTACCTATGTTAAACAAACTCATTACCAATGATTTTACTCTGGGGTACAAAGAAAGGAGAAACATGCTGATGATTGTTTTGTCTGCGTCAAGTAGTATTTACAATTTATAAGTTCGTTTAGTTCTTCTCAGTTTCATTTAAACTCAAATACAGTCAATCATTAACCGTGCAGTATTCTCGAATTTGATTAGTCGGTTGAAATTAGCCTGAGTTCCAGTCCCTAACTACGACAAGTAGCTACTACTACTTGTCGTAGTTAGGGACTGGAACTCAGGCTAGTTGAAGTGGATGATCACGATATATTGGATTACTTTAAACCTTTAGCCCCGGGGACGAGGTTGTGATATGACGTTAATTGTTATGATATAGAAAGCTTGATTTACATGAGCACATATTGCTAGTGTGATTTGAGTTGTTGTTATTTTTTGTGTGAAATGAAAATGATCTGTTATGAAATTTTACGTTTCTCTAGTGGGTAAAAAAATGTTCGCCGTCAGCAGTTAAGACACTATCGACGTTGTTCTAGCTGCTTTACTGCGGACTTTGAGCAAGTTTTGACCAACCTAACATTGGTAATATTATATAGAGCACGCGACGTCTAATCAACTTCAAAAAGCGTGACGTCAAAACGACGTATTTTTGACGTCGATGAAACGTCGCATTCGCATTGCGATTTTATTTTTAGTAAATTGTCTCGCGATTACGTAGTTTTTAGGGATTGAACAAGAAGTAAAAACTGTAACCGCTTCATTTTTGTTTTTGCTTTTAGGTGACGTCATTATGTTATACGAGTTATGCATTGTCACGTGTGTAATAATTATACTAATTATTTGTAAAACATATATTATGCATGTTTATCGAAGTATAATTGGAATGCCACCTGGTCCACTTCCTCTACCTATTATTGGTAATTTACATCAGTTAGGAATAATGGCTCATGAACATTTGCGTGCTTTATCAAAAAAGCATGGTAAAGTTATGAGGATTTTGATTGGATCAGAAGTTGTTATTGTTGTCAGTGGTACTGAAGAAGTATTGGAAGGTTTAGTGACTAAGAGCGTAGATTTTGCTGGTAGACCAATGACGTACACACTTAGTTTAACTAGTTCAGGAGGAAAAGGTATGAAAATATCATGGTCAGTGAGGGTCACTTGAGTGCTGAAAGAGTACTGAATCAACGATCTTGCAATTGATTGGTTTCTCCGTGCCGTAGAAACCAATCAATGGTAAGCTCATTGACTTAACACTCTTCATCGCAGCTTAATTTTTGCGTACTGGGTGTTAATTTACCATGATCACTCTAACTACACAACGTGAAAAACCTGTCAAATACGCTCCCATATATTTAACAGAGGAGCATCTGATTTCTGTGTATTCACATGTGTCCATACGCAGTTTGTGCATGGAAATATAGGGTTCGTTTTCGACTGTCGTTCGCGCTGTGACTAATCTTTTCGTTTTCAGGTATAGCATTTGCTGACTATAGTCCAAAATGGAATTTCTTTCGTAAAATGGGGCATGCATCAATGAAAATGTATGGGTCTGGTATAAGTACTATTGAAGAGTTAGTAACAAAAGAAAGTAATGAATTACATAAGAGATTTACAGATCAATTGGGGATACCAATAGATATACACCATGAATTAGGTAAATTATATCTTTTTAGGGTAGCAATATATGTTTATGCAGCTAAGTGACACCTGATAGCTTGTATGTCATTTTGTATGTTATTTTGATGCTGCTTTTATCATATCCAATATCGTTTCACTTCGTTTCGTGCTTTTTCCGGATACTTATTGCATTTTTGCCCGCCCCACCTCCCCCAACCACCAGATAAAATAGGGTTAACCAATTACCTGCTACACAAACCTTGGAATTGGCCATAGTAAAATACCATTATTATCATGTTTATTTAGTAACTATAGAAATTTACCCCCTCTCCTGTTTTATAAATTTCTAAGAAATTTTTAAGTATTTTTACCCCCTCCCCCTCCCTCCATGCTTACCGCTTGTTTGATACCGCGTATGTATTTTTTTACTTTTTATACGTTCTCTTACTGTTTCATAACGTTTTAGGATTAGCTGTTTGCAATGTCGTATGTGCAATGATATTTGGTCATCGATATGAAATAACTGATTCAGAATTCCAAGATCTAATGAACTCCAACACGTTATTTGTACGAGGCTTCGAATACGATAGTTTTATAGACGTCTTTCCAATATTACGTTACCTACCAAATAAACGAATTAAAACTATCAAATATGCACTCAGCTTAAGAAATCCAGTCATCAAGAAGCACTTACGAAATCACCAGCAGAACTTTAATCCAAAATTAGAAAATAAAAGCGACTTAGCTTACACATTACTTATGGCGTTACATGAAGCTGAAAAAGAAGACAAAAAAGTCAAAAATTATTTAACAGACGAGTATCTGATTGCTGTTTTAGACGATATGATTGGTGCAGGTTCCGAAACAACCTTAACAGTTTTGAGGTGGGCGGTTGTCTACCTGGTTAACGAGCCAGAAGTTCAACAGAGATGTATAGATGAGCTGAACAAAGTAATAGGTGCAGGGAAACTTCCTTATCTAGCCGATAGGTCATCGTTACCGTATATTGATGCATTTGTACATGAAACCTTACGCATGAGCTCAATTGCACCAATGGCTGTACCTCACAAAACAACATGTAATACAACTCTTGCTGGATACTCTATCCCGAAGGATACGCAGGTAACATTTATGAACTTTCATCAGCATTAACAGAATGTGGAACTATGTTCTAGTCCCCTTGGACGAGGTACTTTTACGTAATTTAGACACATATTGTTTGCAGTTTAATATTAATCATATTTCTTCTATTTTTTAGATTCCATAACTATACCAACACTAACCTACCATTACAATATTGATGTATAATTCTGAACTCAGTACAATCATGAGAATTCTTATAAAATTATACATCAATATTGTAATGGTAGGCTAGTGTTAGTATAGTTGTGGAATCTAAAAAATAGAAGAAATATTATTAATATTAAACTGCAAACATTTTTGAAATTTTGATTCTATGAGCTTTTGATCACGTTTATTTAAATTTTAGTGATATCACGTCATATCACAACCTCGTCCCCGGGGCTAAAGGTTTAAAGTAATCTAATATTTCGTGATCATCCACTCCAAATTTCATTCAAATGTTATAAAAGAGGAGTAGTGACTAAAATATTAAAATATACATAAAATCTTTGACTGTGGATTCTTTTGACATACATTTTGTATTTTGGAAGAAGCTTCTTGCTGAATGATATAATTCATGAGTGAATAAATGATAAGAGTTATAACATAAATGATAAGGGGTGATTTTAGAAACAATTAAGAATTAAAATCTCCATTTCGATTTTGAAAAGCTACACCATGGGTAAGTTGCTGATTTTCTTACAATATTAATTAGTAAAAATGCAATTTAGAAACACAATGGGCAATTAGATAGAGGAAACATTTTAATAAACTTTGTGCCCACCTGATTTTTTATCATAACTTCTGACAAATGTCTACTAGGTATTTTGGAATTTCTCCTATATTTAATATAGCATCAATTTGAAGTTATTCTTTTTTGGTAACTAGGGATAATTGTCCTTAGCAACCAAATATTTGTCAGGTGGTAAAATATGTTCTTTTTTAAAAAAAAGATTTCTCTCCTTTTTTTCGCTTAAAAAAAAGATTGCACCTAAATAATGTTTTTGCACAACTTGTTTTGATCCTTATGACGTCATCATAAATATTGACATCATCAAAAAGTAATTATGCCGAAAAGTTATTATTCAGTTGAATTAACCTTCTGTAGTGGCGGAGGGGGTGGGGCGGGGGGGGGGGGGCGTTTAACC
>JAULBZ010004174.1:0-15145 GCA_032360805.1 Neoturris breviconis | reverse complement strand
ATAACGTTAGAACAACGTTCAAAGAACGTTGTTCTAACATCATTTTTCTGACTTTGAACAGGTTTTTGCCGGCTGGGAATTAGACTGTTGGGTTTGAGTTCTCGTAAAATCAATTATCTCTCTTTAAAATTTGAATATTAGTTTCTCTATAATACAAAAGTACAACACAAAATTTCTCGAAAAATGAATATACATAAATAGCTGCAACACAGTACATACATCTGCAACACAGTGCATTAATATGCAACAATGCAGTTCAAAATCAACAAACACCACCTTGTTCAAAGTCTGCAGTAAAGAAGCTAGAACACAAAGTTTTTTCCTACAGGGACTCTGCCAGAGGAAAATTACTCGAAATTACTAAAAAATAATAAAAACGTTAGCAATCTTGGTTGTTCTCTCCTTGATGCTCAAAATAAATGCAAATAATCACTGTGGAGGAGAGATTTTTGAACATGGCTTCAAGCCGTGAAAGTCTGAAGCTAGCTCAAAAAACACTCTACCGCTCCTATTTCGAGCAATGGCTGCAGTAAATAATATTGAAATTTGATTGGATAATTCCTGGAGTAAGATCACTGTAATTTTCCATTGATGCTCATATATCTCTATATAGTGAAATTTCAACCTCGTTCCCAGGGCTTCTTCGCAGGCAAGAAGCCCTCAGAACGAGGTTGGTGTTATTTAAATATTAAATTATGTACAAATTTTACTAGGTAAGAAATAATAGACTATAAAATTAAAAATAATATTATATTTAAAAAAACATTCTTCAGCGAATATGTGAAAATAAATTCAATTCCGAACGAGATTCCTAGAAAGATAAAAAAACACGACATATAAATCTCAGTTGATAAAAACTAGCTTAAAGTTCGCAGCAAAAACGCTAGAACAACACCATTCGAAGTTTTTCTAGCGTCTTTACCGCGGACTTTGAACAGGTTTTTGCCAACTGGGATAGTGAAATTACATCTAAAAAAAATTTCTTGCTTGCTTGAAGAAGCGTTTCAAATTTTTGAAGGTACAAATTTGTTTTGGAGCCATCCGCAAAAACAAGCATCCTGTTTCTTCGTACCGAAGAATCCAATCAATTGTAAGCTCGTTAACACATCACTCTTCTGCGCAGTGTTCATTTTTTGAATTTAGTCAAATCTAGCTTATGTAAATCTACAAAAACTTGTTCAAAATCCGCAGTAAAGACGCTAGACGTTTTTATTGCTGATTTTGAAAAAGTATTTGCTAGCCTCTTCTACAAACCAAGTTCTATTCTTCCAGATCTCACTTGGTCTGTTTTCTTCTGCAGTTAATGTAATACATTGATGTCAAAATTCATTAACACAACGCGTTAATAGATAGTAATTTGTGCAACAGAAAAATAATTATTTCTTTTTCATAGTAACTTTGGTACCATTATTAATTATTATGTCGCAGTGAAGAGTCGAATCAAGCATATTTTAAATAACTCAATCAATAATGCATAAATTATCATACATTAACGCATTTCGTGTTAATGAATTCTGATGTCAATGCATTACATTAACTGCAGAAGTAAACAGACTAAGCAAGAGAGAGGTTCGACTAGAGATCTTCGCTCTTCGGTAGCGCTCTGAGAAACGAAGCCTTTAAAAAATACGATGAAATACACATGAAATTTACACCTGAAAGAAATAATAAAAGTATTTCTGAAAGGAATGTCATCAACGAAAAACATCAATATAATATTTATCTTCTATTGTCTTGGTTATTTTCGTAAAATAGAAATTCATGAATGCAACTGAGAATACAAATATTTGAAAGCAACATGTATAAAATTTATATTAGATAAGCAACCCATGAGAAGAATACCGAGTCAACGATCTTGCAAGCTCGTTGACATATCACTCTTTTATACAATATTTTAAGTTTCTTTTTCTTTCGACGATCTGATGCTGGGCTCATTATCATCTCCAAAGGAAATTACGTATCCGAGCCAGCACTGCGCGCAAGCAAAGACAAGGGAATCACGGTCATATCACAATGGGATCAGGCCAGTATCGTACCCGAGCGTAACAAGTTGGCATGGGCACGTGTCACCGATAAACGATGAAATCTGACTCATCATTTCCATAAAACCTAGAAGGTCATACCAAGGAATGAGAAGCATACATTAACATTCTATATTTTTTCGTTCTAATTATGCTTGTGGTGCGATTAAATAATTATTTTAATAAACCAGATTACGGGAATGTTAAAAAACAACAACCATAGATAGATACATATGTGCAAGGAGTAATAAATGCTATGTACAGTTATATCGTATAGCAGATCCGAATCGGGAAATCGGGTGAATTTTCAAACAGCACAAACCACACGAAAAAATTAAATAATTTCAACTATTTACGTATATATATATATATGAACTAAATAGTCTACGATATAGATCTCGTTTGCTTCGGTCTATACCCGTTTAGATTCTC
This sequence comes from Neoturris breviconis, assembly GCA_032360805.1. Taxonomy (NCBI): domain Eukaryota; kingdom Metazoa; phylum Cnidaria; class Hydrozoa; order Anthoathecata; family Pandeidae; genus Neoturris; species Neoturris breviconis. The sequence goes on along the minus strand of JAULBZ010004174.1, from coordinate 12,692 downwards.
AGTATCTCGTGGTCAGTCTTTCCCTAAAACTCGACGTCTGGCGGAGAACCAGCACATCTTAGCCTACATTTATAGCCCTTCGCTTCTCCGCTCGTAAGCAGAAGCGAAAGGTCAAAATTGTAGGCTAGCACATCTGCGATGAGAGACAAATATTAAGACATTTTGCAAATTGAAGATTAAAAAGTGAAAATTCTGGAATTTTTAACTACTGAGAATTGAACGAGTCCGAGTTCTCTGAACGTAGGCACTCGCGCAGTGGGCAAAAACTTGTTCAAAGCGCAGAAAAGATGCTAGAACAACGTCTTTACTGCCGAATTTGAACAAGTTTTAGCCTACTAGGCAGTTTTTTTCACATGTGAAGTGGTTTTGAATATGAACTCATTTGTTTATCCATCAATGAATTCGTTGAAGACATGTGAGAAAGTCCATATTGATTAGATAGGTTCCAAGTATGCTGTGGTCCATAATCAAACCCAAACATAGTCCGATACGACGGTGACCATGGGTTGTACAATGGACTCAGTCCTGGCATACTCATTGGTGATGGAGGTTCAATCCCCAGTGATGATAATCTTGGTGCATTTGAAGACAAAGATGTTGGTTGGGATAAACTCAATGTATGTAGTTCCATTTCCGTAGCGACTTTTCTTTTCAATTTATTTCTTCGATTTTGAAACCAAATCTTTACCTATGAATCCAGAAACAAATTAAATATATAACCCGATAATCCGATAAAATCACCAATTTATACTTTTGAGCACAATGTCATTTTATAGTTTTAATGAAAACGCAAATACGCTTGCTAGCTTTTCAAACAAAAAGAATTAAAAAAGTCGATTTAGACTCTCCTTTGAAATTAAATCCAGAAACCAGGAATGGTATCGGACAAAATTGGGAAAACGGGAATTTTCGGAATTCTTTTTTCGAGATCTTGCCCCGCGTCAATAAAATCAAGGCTCGCCAAAATCCACCCATCCACCGTAAATATAAAATATACGTTGATCCGATGACAAGATTGATGACGTCATAACGTGGATTTTTTTATATATTTACATAAATACGAAAGAGAATTCAATTGTCTTTCAGAATCCGGAAACAGAATTAAAAAATGTTTTCTCAATCAAAAGTTATGTCTCAATGTAGGTACCAAAATTTGCAAAAACTTGCTAATTTTCAATTTTTTGCTGACATCAGCAAAGTCACGTGTTCATTATTACAATAACAGCAGAAATAGAAAGAACTTGTTTGAGAGAATATTTGCCTGGAGTTTTCCGCTTCTAGTATTAGGCATCAGTAGTTTCTGAGAAAAATAGGGGACTTTTGCCCCCCCTCCCCCCATCCAGGCCAAATAAGTGCACACGGAAGACCCAGGCCAAATAGGGTTAAGCGTCGTGCACACTAACCTGCGTTTCTGATAAATTTAGTTTCTCAGAAAGTGAAGCACGTTCAGTAGAAGACAAATATTTCTTGTATTCGAACCATTTCTCTAAACTATCGACTTGAGGTTTCGAGAAAACTGTTCTACTTTTCTTCCTTCGTAATGTATCAATATCAGCACCGTCGTAAGGATGCTTTCGAACTTCATTGTTATTTTCTTCTTTACTTTCATTATCTGCTTCATTATTTCCAATCAATGTTGTTTTATTATCAGATTCGACGGCTGGGTTCTGTGCTACAACGCTGGTATAATTAACAGTGTTTTCACTATTTTTTTCTTTACTTAGTATATCGTTTATAGCGAAACGTGCAAGTCCATTATTATCCATGTTCGATCCTGATCGTTGATTAAAAGCAATAAATCAATAAAAAAACAGTTTGTTTTCAAACGTTCTTCAAAGCTTACCGTAACGCAAAAAAAATTAATTTAATCGAACGTACCACAAAAACATTTTACAAGTGCTAAAACTAATTTAGAAACTGTTAATTGTTTTTTGCTAATTATGTAATTAACTAAAGGGAGGACCATTTGTGAAAAAATAAACGAATTAGATTCAATGCGTTTACTATATAATTGTTCTGGGCGAAAAAAAGTATACTAAAATTAGCTATTTCATTCAATCAGAAAAACTTGAAATTACTGTTTTGATGATTTTAGATTATACCGAGAAACAGCCAATATAATAGCTAATTACCAAGTTGTTGTGAATTGTCACAGCACCATGGCAATCATGTAAATTGTGTGAAAATATCACTCACTTGTGTCGATGAAGCTTTCTCACACTTCTGTATTTCTCACAACATTTTGCACTTAAAAAATAACAACAAAAAAATTCTACTTTTTGTCGTCAAGTGTAATAATTCGTTCATTCATTTTCCTGAAAATATCAAAATTAAATGGCGAAGATTGAATGAGTTTCATTGGTTGAAAGAGTATAAATTATCACTATGAAATAGCCAGTTTTTTGTATAAATTCATGCTTTGTAGCATGAAGCTAAAAATCACTCCTCCACAAAGTTTATTTGGTCTTACTTCGAGCACTGTTTATATGTGAAGGAGAGATTTTTCAGAATATGTTCGAGCCCTGACATTGCAAAACAGTGAATACTGATGGAAACGAAGTTTACCATTCTACAAAAAAAAAGAGCTTGTAGGTTGCATATCACCCATTTAGTTTAGGCCCCTTTAATTCTGTGAAGCAAGAAAATGTATTAAAATCATTTCTCTGCACCACCAAAGATGAATTAACTTTGAACACATTAATCACGAGTAAGTACATTTTAGCAGTATATATGACTTATTCGTCATTTACAGTTGCTGGTTGTGGCTACATTCGCATCACTCAACGAAAATGAAACAAAAGAAAACAAATAATATATCATAGTTTGTAATTTGAAATAAATATCATTATTACCTTAAGGGATAAAATTATTGAGGGAAGAAATATTTGCGGAATTTATATTTGCGGATGAGCGACTGGAAATAATAGATTTTGCGGAATTTATTTTTGCGATACCTAGAGCTAGGCAAAGACGAATTTATTTTTGCGATTTCTTCCAGCAATAATTTTATCCCATAAGGTAACCTCGTTCTCAAACCTTCTGCGTTTAAAAACTAAAAAAGCCCTCGGAACGAGGTTATAAACTCTCTATAATTATGTATATATAAAAAATACTCTCCTTACATATAAATAATAAATAATTTTCATTTTTTAAATATTACTTAAATTGTCTAGCTACAATATAGCTACAGTCTATAGTATTTCTTTCATACATAAGAAAGTCCACTTGCTCTGCTTAAAGCTTTGTTGATAGTACACTTTAATTGTACCGTTCTGTAAATTTCTATTCTGTGATTTACTTATGTTCGAATGCGTATTTTAAATTAAATTTTTGTCAGAAAAGTCTGTTTGCAAGCAACTAAGACTTATTGGGCAACATAATTTACGCAGAGATAATCCCCATACATTCAACTGAAAATAGTACCAAAAAATGGAAGTTTATAGCTAGTCGAACTGGAAGATGAAGAGCTACACCATAAAATGTATGTTGTAAATCATCCGTCTCCACTAAGTGAACAGTTTGTTCTGCTCAATACGGTGAAAACATTTTATCCACCAAATGTATGAAAGAAACGAAAAAAGTATATTTGCTTATGTACATAAGAAAAAAATGACTCCTAAAGGCGGATCTCCACTAGGCGAATTCGTTCGCTTGAATTCTAAATGAAGCCATTACATTGGTTGAAAGAGACATTACCTGAAAGGTGATGTTACTTTCAACCAATGTAATGGCTTCACTTAGAATTCGAGCGAACAAATTCGCCTAGCGGAGATCCGTTTTAAGGAAAGAAATCTATTGTTATGTCATGAGAAAATGTCCAGCAAAAAGGTTTGGTTTTGCAAAAAAATTAGGTAAAACTATAGTTTGGAGGTAAAAAGTTGGGAAAATATGTAAGTCGGAGGAAAAAAAGTCATGGAAAATATTGGCAATTGAGCTGAGATTTAATCAATTTTTCTTAACATATTCTCCCTGATAAGGCAGCTTGCTCTTTAATTGGTTTCCGTACACCAAAAACCAATAATTTGTAAAATCGTTGATTTACGACTCTTCTCCGCAGATTTAATCAGTCCGCAGATTTAATCTGCTCTCCGAATACTAAATATGAGTAGGAAGTAGTAAGCAAAAGTAATAAAAACTGTCGGTGAGGAACTGTTAAACATAAATTCAAGCCTTGTAACCAGAAGCTATGCCCAAAAATCACTCCCCCGTAATATTATTTGCTCTTATTTCGACCACTGGCAAGAAAAATGTCTTAAATTTTAAAAAATTCAAAAAACTCAATCGTACGATAAAAAGATGTTACGAATAATTATCGCTTTATTGAACGATATTACGATTATTTATCGCTTTATTGAACGATATTACGATTAATTGTTGCTTTATCGAACGATATTACGATTAATTGTTGCTTTATTGAACGATATTACGATTAATTGTTGCTTTATTGAAGAAACCATTCATTTATAAGCTCGCTGATTTATTGTGAAAAGTGAGAATAATGCTTGAGTTGGAAGACAACCAATAGGAATTGATAGCATCAAACCTAGAAATAACCCCTGTGAAGGAGTGTTTTTGAGTATAGTTGTCAGCTGTAGGTGATGTCCAACAGTTATTTTCAGGCTTAAGCAGGTAACTTAGGGACCACCTCAAAATTTCACTTCAAAGCCAACTTTTTTGGTAGGGTCAAATCAACAAATTTCAACAAAATCTGTACATAAGTGTGTTAGGTCAACAAACTTGTAATGGATTAGTTTCTTCAGTACGAAGAAACCAATCCATTGCAAGTTTGTTGACTCAGCACTCTCCACTGTAGATTAAATTTTTGAAACAGTCCCTTAGTGTTTACGTTTTGTAGGTAAATCACACCACGGAGTAAGGTCTGGGTTGCACTCAATTTCAACATCTATAACAGAACAAGGATTGCCATCGATATATAATTCTTGTCGTTTCTTCACATCATATTTAACGTTATGTAAACCAGTAAACAAATCACGTTCAAACATAGCCTGAAAATGTAAACAAATGTCAACAGTCATCAATAAACTAAATGAAGCAGGCAAAACAGATTATCTGACTTGTTTCAATGTCGCGTAAAGGTCTAAAGGTTGATTATAAATAAAATACCCTGGCTACATAGAATGATGCTAAGAATACTGATACCAATAAATAGCAAACAAAATTCACATAGTTAAGAACGAATACTAAAATTAACATGCTACGTCTCACTTTCCTATAAATGTGAAATAACTACCTCTGTTAAATATTCTTTTAATAAAATAATTATTTGAGGAAACTTTGGTAAAAAAACAACATTTGCCTTACAAGGGAAGAAAACTTCGCAGATTTCTCACTTACGCTATCCGCAAATTAAATTCCCACAAAACTTTTCAAACATTTCAATCTGCAAAATTAAATTCCCACAATATACTCTTTCTTCGTGAAAGGCAAAAGGAAAAAAGGTGAAAAAGTTTATATATTTTCTTGAATTTTGAATTTTTATATGTTATGAGTATCTCTATGATCTTTAAGATGCAATATTTATAAAGATGAAAAAAAATAACTAAGATTCCAAAAATTAAGGTAAAAGAAAATTTACCAAAAGGTTTTCCAAAAAGTTCAACGGGTGGTTGCTTTATTTTTACATCAGGATTTTAAGAGCTTTCAAAACTATTCTTTGATTATTAATGAATCCTCTGCTCTTGAGTTATGACAACAACATCACAGAGGTAATACTTTCTTTACACTCGCCTTAAGGTATCCAAGTTTAATACCTTTAGTATTTTTTTTTTTGCAAAAGTTTCCTCATATAATTATTTGTTAAATACTTAATAAAAATAGAGAATGACCTAATAAAAAAATGCTATATGTTATATGCTTTAAATATTTTAAAGAAATCTTGTTTTTTAAAATAAAATTAAGACTTGTATGCTATGCTATATGTATACAGGATGTGTAAGTATACAGGCTATATGTATATTTATATATATATATATCTGTATTGTGTATGTTTATGTGAGCGAGTGAGTGAGTGAGAAAAGTGGGACATCGAGGACGACAATGCCACCAAGACTTTGTTTGTCACAGCTAATTTTCCAGGTATCCAGGTTTTCTAATTTCCGTCTGAACAATTTATATTGTATACAGCATATAGTATAGATAACATATAGTGCATAGCGTATGACATAATAGTATATATAGCATATAGAATATAGTTACTTAGTATAGGTTATACATAAGACATACTATATGCTTTTAATATACTATATATGGTTTTACTGGGAGAAGAAACCATGTACTGTAGGTATTTTAAAAGTTAAAGATAATCATCTAGCATAAGTAGAGATTACATGCCTAGGCACATCATTGAGGCCTCTCACGATCAAAAAAACTGTCAGCGGCAGTTCAAAATGTTTCAAAATTCTTGGTCTAACAGACTAAAATATATATCTCATAAATCTGTTCAAATCTGTTAAAGGTTAATCATGAGTTTCAAAACATTCGAATAACGTTTCAAAGCATTCAAATTACATTTCAAAACATTCAAAAAAGCGAAAGAGAGGGATGTTAAATTAAAGAATCTTAAAAATCATGATGGCTAGATTAACATTGTCAACGTCAAAACAAAAAAGTGAGTGAAACTGCTGAAGTGTGGTTGACGACTTATGCTAATAAAAGATAGTTTCCATTATCTGTTGTTAAAATTAAAAATAAAGAAACACAAGACAATAGAAGAATTTTCTTTCAAATTGAAGTAGGAAGCTTCCCAAAATCAAGTCTTCAATTCGTCAATTATTAAAATTTTAAAAGTTATTTCCATAAAAAAATATCTCTGATCATTTTACATCTCCAAAGATTGAGAAGGAAGCTTCCCCAAAACACAAAATGGCTGCCAAAAAATACATTTTCACTTTCATTTTCAAGTCTCATAGAAAAGTTATTTTTTTAAATTTTCCGAGGGTTTCTTTTAAGAAGCTCGGCAGAGGGTTTCAAAAAGCTCGAAAAGTCTAAATTTCCTCATGATCAAAACTTTATTAACAGTGAAAAAAAAAGTTCTAAGTCGACTAATGATTTAGGTGAATATTTTTTTATTATTTTGTTGAATGTGGTCAAATCCTCATAGAGTTAATGAAATTGAAAATAATTTGGCCAGCAATCTCGTAACATTGCCTGCCGATACTAAATTAATTTCAGGATGGTACCGCGTCTTTAAGGATCATTGGACCAAAAATGCAATTTAGCCCCTTTTTGCCTGAAACTCAGACCCGAGTGGACGAGATTGAAACATTTTTGGCATGTCCTTCTAAAATATCGCTTCGTATTCTGGTACCAAATTTCAAAGTGGTAGCCCTTCAGTAACATGTAAGAAGTGTGATACTGCCACCGCCACAAAAGTGATAGTAATAATAGCCAATCCAAGCTTGGTTTGATAGGCTAAAAAAATAACATAAACTTTCCAAAATTGCTAATTTCCTGCTTTCCTGTAATAAGGTAATTCTATAATAATTGCAATACTTTTTTTACTGTGGTCGAAACTCTAAACATAGACTATTCAACATGTTTGTAATGAGCAGAAAACAATTACTATGTAGGTAGAAAATACCTTTTTTTGTCCAGGAAGCTTGGTATGATCTCTTTTTCTATCTTTCTCATGAAAATGTTTAAAGGTTTCGTAACCAGTAGTTATCTCTGCTCCATGTCGATAAATCTAAAATTTGAATCGAAAGTAGTTATCACTGTTTGCGATATGTTGTTGCTTAATTGAAATTAACTCACTATTGATACCAAAACAAAATATAGGTTACTTTTAAGGGGAAATACGTGGGACGGGACAAGTATTTACAAAGCTTTATATTCTTATTTCAATTTGTTGTCATGATAACCCCCTGTAAATAGAGTATTTTAAAGCAAGTGGCAAGAACGAGTAGAAATCATAAGGTTTAAAAAGAAATCTTCACATTGAGTGCTCAGGATGAAATTATTAGAAGAAATAATTATAATAATAGTCATAAATATCCAATAATCCCTTGGAGCATAAAAATTGTTTACAAGAGAACAAATGTCTACTTTTTTTTTTTTTTTTTTGCTCAATCACATCTACATAATGTTCCAAACATTTTATGGAGTTCAATTTTGTCGATTACAGTAGCACTTTCTCTACAATAATGTTACAGTACTAGTGAATATTTAGTATACAATCACCGGTCTGAATATCTTATTCTACGAAGAACTAGAATCAGTCCCTCCACTTCCACTGCAAAATGATTTCCTTAGTTCGTAAAAACAAAAGTAAGGATACCTAAAGTTTTTCTGATATCTGATTTTCAGAAACACAAAGAAACAAACTCTTCTGAGAGTAAGAAGTTTTCCTATTATAATTACTTATTTTAGAAACAAAATGTTTTCTGAAATTGTACAAAGAAAATATCGATAATGTTTTCTATTTTATGGAATTCAGATTTTTGGACCTAATGGATAAAACAACACAATGAGTGAAGTATCTAAAGATATAACTAAAGTGCAGAGTGATTCACTGGAAGGTCAGGTGTGGTGTACCATTCCTCCAGTTTTACGTTAGTTTAAGAATTACGTTAAACCGCTTATAGTTTTCGATCTCATTTTAAGCCCATTTGGCTGAAAATATTCTGAAAAATCTCAACTCCACAGTGATGACCAGCAGTTCCATCTATTTTTAAAAGAATTTGCAACTTCAATAGATAAGTCATCATTATACATTGTTTCAAAATTTTACAATAACTTGATAGTCATCTTAAAAACTTTAAACTCTTACTGACCAGTGCTTGATATAACAACTAATAATCACTGTGGAGGAGTGACTATCTATAAGCCTGAAGCTATGCTTAAAAGTCTCACCTCCACGGCGATTATTTGTTATTTCAAGTATATATAAGTATATACGCTAGCAAGGGATCATCTCAAAAATATGATCTACAAAACAAAGTACTGAGTCAACAAAGGATTGGTTTCTTTATTGCAAGCTCGATGCTGTTACCCTTCTTCACAGATTCATTTGCGTTGAATTTAGTCAATTTTGGTTGATTTAACCGTGCCAAAAAAGTCGGTTTTGGAGCGAAATTTTGAGATAGTCCTTAATCACCATGAAACAAATAACCCACAGAATTATATTCTTATTTCTTGATGCAGAAGAAGAATGAATACCGTACCTTGTAACCTTTATCAACAATTCTCATATAAAATTCATCATCTTCTCGACCCCAGCCCCAGAATTTATTGGACAATCCATTTAACTAAATATAAAATAAGCACAGCGTTTGAAAATTTGCCTTATTGTTATCAATTTTTGTGGGTACTTATTTTCGAGAACGTGTATTTTTATTTGCATTTTGCGGGTACTTATTTCTGCTCTCTGCAAGGAATAAAAGCCACTACTTTGTAGGAGCTTCAAAAGAAAGACACAGTTTAAAAAGATGAAACACGAGAATTAACATTAGAAAAATGAGAATTAGCATTACACTTAAATTTTTGAAAAACATAGGAAGGTGGAAAGCAAGATAATGGTAAAAGAATTCCCCAAGTCAGACGTGCGAGGAAAGAAATATAGATCTTTGTGACAAAAAGATGGCTGAACAGGAAAAAGATGAGCATTACCTGAGTATAGTCTTATGAACGAAAGATTTTACAGCAGGGGGTCATAGACTTCAACTCAGCAGAACAACTCTGTCATGGAAGTCCTTATAAAATAAGGACATTACAACGATGAGATAAATACTGTAACTTTGATGAAAGATCAGGTCAAACTATATTAATCAATCTTTTCTGAATCCGGTCAAGTAGATTAAGGCACACAGCAAAGGTACCAGTCCAAATTACAGCAGTATTCCATACAAGGACGAATGGTAGCCTTGTATAAATAGTCTCCGGAGAAAGAAAGTTCCGAGATCGATAAAGAGAACCAACTTTCCTAGCAGCAGATTTGGCAATCGACTCAATATAGGTATTCCAGGAGAAGTCATTTGAAAAGGTTAGACTGAGAAGACAAAACTGGTTATTCTAAGAGAATTCAACACCAATCGTCATAACAGAGGGCAGAAAAGGTTCCTTAAATCGATTAATTGAAAGAAGCTTAGTTTTGGAAGCATTGAAAGTAACAAGCCAATTATTGCCCTATTCAATAATGCATAGATCAACCTCAAGCTCAGCAGCTATTTCAACAATGACAAAGACATCATTGGACTTGCCCAACCACAAATATACTACTGTTGTGTAGCATAGATAGCTAATTTTCTCAAGATGTTGTCAGGAAGGTCGTTAATAAAGATAAGAAAAAGTGTAGGAACAAGGATTGAGCCTTGGAGAACATCAGCATTAATAGAGTAGCTATTAGAAGATTGACCATTGAGGATAACTCTTATTTTATGATCTGAGAGAAAAGAATTAATTAATTCTAATAAGTATATAGCATGCCGTATTTCCTCAAATAAGGGCTGCCTCGCTTACTGAATTTTCCCAGTAAAAGGTGTGGTACTTACTAAAGGGTGGTGTTTATTTCAAAGATCTATTTTCTAAAGATTTATTTCTTTATTACATTAAAAGCACTAGCCTATGCATATAGTCAAAGTCTCATAAAAATTAACATGTAAAAAAAATACTAAGTCTCTATTTCTCCCCTTGTCATTTTCGTATTTTACTTGAATGAGGTCAAAGTCTCATAGAAAACAAAAATTTACTAAGCCAGTATTTCCAATGAGTATGGGTTACTTTTCTTATATTAATTAACAAAGTTCATGTTTTTTTTTTTAATTATTCCCCCCTCTCAAGGCTGAGGCCGCTACTATTTTTTACCCTCTCCGCCAGATCTTTGTCATCCTCCTGATAGAGAATACAACCCTGAATTTACCTTATTTACCCTGTAACATGGCTGGAACGACTTTACAAGGGAATAAAACCTTTCACAAATGTTTTGGTTAAATAAATAACTGTAACATGTCCAGAAACTTGATTTTGAGCAGAATAAACAAACCTCTTCAAACTGCGTCACAGAAAGTAATAAAATACCACCAACAAATGTTTTATAATGGTATTTCGGATGAAGATGTGGAGCTGAAACATGAAATGGACCAAGATCAGGATATCCATAGTTCAATTCTTTATTCAACGGCATTAAATCAACATCATGCATTGCAATGTAATCACATGATTCTTTACGAGCCATTATAAAACCGACATTGATCAACGATGCACGGTTAAATCTAGTGGAAAACAAAACAAAGTATTTTACACATTTCCCAACATCAGGCCTCCGATATTTATTTAATTTGTAAATAATGACAAGTATTAAATAAATATCACTACTATAATGGCCATCAATTTGATCTTACTATCAATGCTTAAGTATAACAAATAATCACTGTGGAGGAGGACATAGTTTAAGGCTATATAAAGTTTGAAGCTATACTCAATAAAAGGTATAGTATTGAAAGTAGCTCGCCAAACGAGTGAATGAGTGAAACTATGATTTGCATACACACCATTACACATCATAGTGTTATGTATATAGTAGATAAATATAGAGAATATACATTATGTTACAACTTAACCTAGGAAATAAGCTACACGCTTATGTTCTAAATAATACTTATCTTTTTAAAATAAATTAAGACATGCGTTTTTTAAATTAAAGTAATACTTGTAGGATATGACCTACATGTATATAGGCTATATATATATACATACGCTATATATAAAAAATACTATATTCTTTTACTATACCATAAGTCTCTATGATAATTATTATTAATTATTATTTCAATAATTCACGAATGACTTAAAAATATAAAGCCATCAACACATGACATGTATAATTCCCAAATCGGCTTCAATAAAAAGAATCGAAGAAGGAAGCTTCCCAATATCAAAATAGAGAATTTTTACAAAAAATATCTCTTATCAGTTTATATCTCCAAAAGTAGAGGAGGAAGCTTCCCCAAAATACAAAATGGCTGCCAAAAAAGATTCATGGTCAAAGTATCACAGAATAATCGAAATTATGATTCTGGTTTTTAAATCCTTATAATCGGTGAAAAAAGTTTCAAAAAATTTCTTCGTCATCTATTCAAATTTTGGGTAAACCTTTTATCGAATGTGGTAAAAATCTCATACCTTAAAAATCAAAATATGTAAAACATTTTGTTAGTCAAAATGTACTGTGATCAAAGTCACGTATCAAAATTCAACAACAACCCTTGGTATAACTTTTTACTGAATGTGGTTAAAACCTCATACAATCCAGTCTCCACTTTTGAACAATTCTCTTTTCAAGATGGTACCACACCTTTTCAGACCATTGGATCAAAAATGTAATTTGGACCCTTTATTTGCCCAAAAATCAGAACCGAGTGGATGTAATCGAAACATTTTCGGTGAGTCCTTCAAAAATCTCCCTTTGCATGCTGGTATTATATTTCAAAATGATCGGTTAAAAATTACTACTCCCAATTGATTATTTGCTTTTATTTTTAGCACTGTAATTTTGTGTCAGATAATATTTTTAGCACTGTAATTTTATGTGCCAGATAATATTTAAAGGAGCCAAAGTAAAATGCAGGCCTCTGTATTCATGACGGCATTCCTCTGTGGAGGAACATCTTTGGAGGCTCATTTGCAGCCAAAAGGCTGCAAATGAGACTCCAAAGATGCTCCTCCACAGAGGAATG
>JAULBZ010004173.1:0-15146 GCA_032360805.1 Neoturris breviconis | reverse complement strand
GAGTTGTAAAAATTTCTAAAATTTAATAAGTGCCCCCTCGACCGTTTATTCGATATTGCAGAGTAATGTAATACATTGACGTCAGAATTCATTAACACAAAACGCGTTAATATATGGTAATTTATGCAACAGAAAAAAGTACGTATTTTATTTTCCATATAGCTTTGGTACCATTATTATTGATTATAATACCACAATGAAGAGTCGTAGACTGATGACAATAGTCGCGGCAGATGCTGAAGCCTATTGTTATTGATACGAACGGCTTTCACAATGTAATATGGTCTCGTCCGGCCGTTTTCAATAGAGACCGATTACTAGATCCGTAAATGTAGTAAGAAGAGTCGAATCAAGAATATTTTAAATAAATCAATCAATTAATGCATAAATTATCATAAAAGAATCGATCTTCGTCTGTAAATCAGACTATTCTTGGAAGATTTGCTATAATGTATATCTTCTCTACTAGGCGAATTCGTTCGCACGAATTCTAAATGAAGCCATTACATTTCGTTTTAAGTATTACGTAAAAACTTTGATGTAAAGCGCATTCGGCATCTCCGATTCATTGTTTTAGCCTAATTGGTAGAGAGAGATTTTTTTTTCTTCTATTTTAAGACACAAAGATTTACAAAAGACTCATATTAAAAACAAACAAATTTAATGAGATTGTAACGAAACGAGTTACATGGTATGAACACTCATAATAGTGGAATACTTCTTGCCATAAGCGTTTGAAGTTGTACTTAGATCTAAACAGAAGGTCACTCTCATCTTTCCATCCTGCTAGCTCTCATTCACTACAGACGTCGATGTACCATTTCTGTGAAACCGATTCCGCTTCCTTTTTGTCCGACAAAAAGGTCATGAGTACGTACGTTGGATCGACGTAGATAAGTGCAAGAATTGTATGCTTGGCCTAGCAGACGTACCACTTGATCAAAGAGGCTTGACATATAACATATAGCCTGCTTTTAATTTTCTTCAGCATCCGAAGGCTCAAAAATACAATACAATACATTTTCATGGCCGTTCAAGAGGAATAACGCTCCATAAAATAAAATAGGCCCTTTATTATATATTATCCAGTGATTTATTTCTCCTTCGACAAGTATTTCTCTCAGATAGAGATCGATTTCCTTAACAACTCATATATTGAGTGGTACAGAATTTGTCGCAAATGAATTATAAAAAAATGCGTAATCTGTGATCTTTTGAGGTAGAAAAATGTATCATCTAACAGTAGAGAGTTAGCTATATTCGGGAGTTAAATGCACTAAAATTGCCCGAGGGACTTTTCCGAGAGACCCCACCAGGGGGGCTTACAGGGGGACCCCAACTGAAATTGGCTACGAGCTAACGCTCCTTGGCTGTTCGCTTCGCTCAGAGGCTGAAATGCAACTCGCATTCAATTTGAGACTGTGTCCTATCATGACAGTAAGGTTTTAATAGTAAAGATATAGAAAATAAAGGCCTAATCCATAAAAGGTTGCAATAATCTACGGCTAACCACCAACCTTGTTCCCAGGGCGTCTTGCCTTTTTGAATTATGGAAGAGTGGCGAAGAGCGGCGAAGAGCAGCGAAGAGCAGCGAAGAGTCGCTCTTCCTTATTTCGAAAAAGCAAAAAGCCCTGGGAACGAGGTTGGCTAACCACAAAAAGACTATCTTCAGTAACTGTACGATGAGCAGTTTATAGAAGAACCCACTGCCGGTGTTACATTTTGAAAAGTAGGTGGGCCATAAAATAGTGATTAAAGGGCAGGGAGGATCCACCACAATGGAATCTGATTTGAAAACTTTACAAATTGAAAGAATAAACAAGCGTTTTAAAAATTTATTCTGCAAATAAGTGGACCCGTCTTCCTCCCCGCTTTCCGTCGTCGCCGGCCCTTGCACGATAATAACATTGGAATGGTCTCTCAAAGTTAAATTCATATGCACATTGTGATTTAGCCCACCAAACAAAGTTTAGATGGGCTATTGCTATTTTTTTGCTATTTACAATGATAACATTTTTAACAAGTATTATATGTTTACTTAATACAGTTTGATATTGTGACAATCGTAAAAGATCGCCAAGTGGGATTTAAGCTGTATGATATTATACGTGCATAATATGTGTTATGGATGTTATGATATTGGTTGAATTCATAACGATTATCGCAATTCTTTTCATATCTTCCTAACAATATACAGAATAGAAAACTACATGCATGGAGTGTATTGGTATATTGGTCGGAGAAGTTTCGAGATTTTAATTAATATTTACATTTTTTTACAGAGAAAAGCTTTCGTGGTCACTACTTTTCGTATTTCACAGGAATAAAATTTTGCGGTATATGCAGTATATTGAGTTTTGCGGGACCTTACTTTGCAAAAATACACCGCAAAACTTTATTCCCCGCAAAAGAATATTCCCGTAATTGAAATATTTCATATTTATTTCTTATTTAACAGAGCTGTACGTGTATTGATTGTAATTTAAAGTGCTCTCAGGGCATCAATTCATATACATTGCTGTGTAAATCTAAATTATGTTATTTTCTTGAAATGCAGTTGCTATTATATTTTTAGCTGAACAAATAATTCTTCTTCATATTATTTATTTTTGTCCTTGTGAGTTACGTTTATGAATTTTGTAAGAAAGAATCTAAATGCACTGTAGAGGATGTTTACTTAGATCCCGATACGAACTAGAAAAAGGAGCATAGCCGTAAAGTATGTATGTACACTCAGTCTGATATTTGCCCCCTCCCCCCTCTGTGTACTCTTAAACAATAGATACCTATCAATTACATAAAAATATTTACGCTTTTGACATTGGGCGTAGAAATACTTTATGGATGTTCTATAGTGTGGTATAGATTGTTTTAAATCGGTGTATGGTTTAATCTTTTGGGATACCAAAGATTATCAGAAAACCCTCTTTATAAGTGTGATGTTTATGAGCGACACTCACACTGGTATGAATCTCATACTTGATGGTATGAGATTTCATTCCAATGCAAAAAAAATATGTAAGCAGAGCAAACGGATAGGACATAAATCGTTGTGCTTGCACAATTATGATGGTAAGCTTTGATTATAAATACATAGTACAGCATGCATAATTAATATTAATTAATTATATTTTGTACATCTAGGATGAAAGTGGCTAGAAAGCTAACATATTATTATTATTATTATTTTTTTGAGTTTCAAGTTTTTCTGAGCATGTTATTTGTGTGAGGTGCAGTACACTCTCCCGTGCCTAGTAGCAGAGGGGTGGCAAATTCATGTTGGGTATTTTTGTTGAAGACTTATATACCCAGAAATATTTTTAAAAACCATTATTTTCAAAAACCCTGAGGCACTTATACAATACAAACTATTCAAATGTGTCAAAAAGTGAGATCACACAGAACTCCCTCCAAGTTTCCCCGCATAAGATAACAGGTGGGCAGTTTTTTTTTTATTTTTTAATATATTGACTTGGTAATACCTTGTTTTCACCTCATACAAAATCTTGGGAACGATATTCCACTTATGTTATCGACCTATATGTGCGTTGTTTGTACTTTGATTTTTTTATATCGTTTAGACAATTTATTCATCTTTCAGAATATATATGCCTTAAGTACCAGAAAGTACCAGTCCTATTACCCTCTTTGTTTGATGAGTTTATTTTGATGGAAAAAAATCGTCTTGATTCTAATCACATTGCCAGTCTTAGTTTCCGATTTCTAGCTGTTGGAAACTGCCATGAGTGGCAAAAATACTTGCCAAGTTACAACTTCATATCTGCTCCAAAACTGATTTTACGGTGGGGTGACAGATCCACACCTCTTTAACGTCGTCAAAAAAGTCCACAAAGATTAGTGTTGAAAGAAAAGTGATAACTCATTGACTTGGTAGTTCATTGATGGTAGATTTGGTAGCTCATTAATGGTCGATTTGATAGCTCATTGATGGTCGATTTGGTAGCTCATTAATGGTCGATTTGATAGCTCATTGATGGTAGATTTGGTAGCTCATTAATGTTCGATTTGATAGCTCATTGATGGTAGATTTGGTAGCTCATTAATGTTCGATTTGATAGCTCATTAATGGTC
Source organism: Neoturris breviconis (assembly GCA_032360805.1). Classification (NCBI taxonomy): domain Eukaryota; kingdom Metazoa; phylum Cnidaria; class Hydrozoa; order Anthoathecata; family Pandeidae; genus Neoturris; species Neoturris breviconis. Next base: position 11,054 of record JAULBZ010004173.1, on the reverse strand, counting down.
GATTTGATAGCTCATTGATGGTAGATTTGGTAGCTCATTGATGGTAGATTTGATAGCTCATTGATGGTTGGTTTGGAGCTAAATAGGTCCACACTGGTCGAAGTAATAGAAGCCTGAAGCTATGCTCAAAAATCACTCCTCCACAATGTTAATTTGCTCTTATCTCGAGATCGTTGAGTCCAATTGTTGCGATCTGGGACCGGATCAGGATCCAGTTAATAAAGAATATTATCCTTGACAACAATCCGATTATAAAGTACTAAGCCTTCCATTTAGAATGTATAATGAGGTATTGAATGAGAACTTTAATATTAACTAAGTTTATAAATGATATAGTGATAGCATGAAGTAGCTACGGATTCATCGTACAGTAAGTACTCTTGAATATCATCACAAGCTTGTTTTTTATTGCAAGTAATAATATTTCTTTCTTCAACTGATTAATATTACTGAGGTAAGTTTTATTACATTCAGGATCCCTACACAAACTACATTCTTGGACAAAGATACTATAGACAAAGTGAAATTTTTGCAAAAGTGGAAATTTCAACTTGGAGAAAAAGTCAAAAATTTTCAAAGAAATATCATAGTAAAGTGAGAATTTTGATGACGTCAGCGAAAAATAATAACGCCAGCAAAAATACATACACTTCAAAATGTTTATTAGATGTTGTAGTGTTACCCTACCAAATTTCATGACTGTATGTTAAGTCAATCCTGATATATCAAGGGGGAGCGGAATCCTCCTATTTAATCATCAAGTTGACCATGATAAATCTAGCGGTGTTGTAAGACAAATGTAGTTGACTCAGAAGACGTACAGTTAAATTTAAAAAATTATTTTAATATTTACAATGATGATTGCATCATCAAAACTTGTTCAAAGTGTGCAGTGTAGACGTTATTCTAGCGTCTTTAATGCTAACATTGAAAAAGTTTTTGTCCGCACTTAACAAGGGATTTTGCTATTATTTCTATCCTTGTTTACTTTCTTAATTACAGATTATAAACCTTTATTTTTAGGTAAGCAATAAGTGTTAGTGTTGCAATACAGAAGATGGTTTATTTGAAGATCGCTATTGTGCTTCTAGTATTTGCATGGGTTAAAGAAATCAAAGTAAAAATTGTCAAAGGTAATAACAAAGTTTTTTTAGCGTCTTTAGTACAGACTTTAAACAAGTTTTTGCCCACTGAGTAAATTGGAAACAATTACTGAATATAAAACTTTAATCCTATTTTACGCGAGACGGGAGGGGAGGGAGGATTGGCTGCCCCTATGGTCGCCCGTTCATCCAATATTAGCCATTATCTGAAGTCTCCGCTCCGCTCAAATTCCTAGTATTTCCCGCCCAAAAATTTGAAATACCAAAAATGAAATATCTTTTGTTTACAAAAAGAAACAAATTGGAAATTTTGAGCACTGTTCCATATTCATAAGTAGAATCTATGCGGAAAATATTTTGGAGTGACACTTTCTTTTCTCACAATTTTTCCCAAATTTCCGGGGTTTTTACCTCGATTTTCTACCAGATTATTATAGATTGGGTACTAATCCTTGAAACTTTTTTAGAATCAATTAACAGAAATCAAAGAGAGCGCAGAATCAAAAATATCGACAAAGTAGGAAGTGATGACGTCATATCAAAAAATGCTAACGTTAGCAAAATACGAATACCATTTTGAGGGGGCTTATTTTGCCCTTCCCGGGTAAAATATGCTACCAAAATTAACCCGGTTAAAATAGGTTTAATAAACGGTACATCAACTACTATAAAATATTTAAATTATCATAGAAATATTAGCCTGTTGTAAACTACGCAGCTCTGACCTTCTTTTCTTCCTTTGTCACAGAAATCCTTGGCTTATAACTTATAAATACTGCAAATACAAGACAATCCTGATCTTTTCTTTATTAATCATGTAGAGACAGTAATTCCAACATTTATATATGCTTTTCAATGTTGTTTTGACCATTTTTGTAAACACTGACACGTTTAAAGAATATTCTTCGTAAAGAAACCAAAGAAATGTATAATAGCCTGCTGAAAAATAAAATACGATTCCAGATAAACAAAATATATACTTAGAAATATCAAACTCACTTTTTTAATAATGAAAAACCCACACATTTTCTTGTCATTTTATTGCCTTTCTCCGTGTCTTATTATCCTAGTTTGCAATAAGTTATTGCAAAAGGATAATACGACACGGAGAAAGGCAATAAAATGGCAATAAAATGTGTGGGTTTTTCATTATTATTAAAGTGAGTTGGATATTTCTAAGTATATATTTTGTTTATCTGGAAAAGTTTGCAATAAAGACGCTATAACAACGTCGAACATCTTTCAACAAATCTTTTCCCACCGGAAATATCACTAACAATGTTTTCAGCGATGTAGTTATCGAATGATTGTCTGTATATTGTAGGAAATGGTAATTTTCTAATCGCTGGCATCTTTCCTATGGAAAACTACGAAAAGAAGATTAACTATCAATCTGGTATCATGATGAGTGAAGCCATGAAATATGCCGTTGCGGAATTTAATAAGAATTTCACAGAAATAACTGGATATAAATTAAAAGTAGCTGACACTGACCATTCTACTGACGTGTTAAATGACATTGCAACAATATTTTTTCAAAGAATACCATTTATCATTGGACCATATTCATCACAGCAGTCATATCTATCCAGTATACTCACACGAACGTTTCAAATCCCTACAATCAGTTACGCTGCAACATATACTGAATTTAGCAAGGCTGACCCAAAACAAACCTATATGTTAAGGACAATACCATCTGATCTGTTCCGGATTGAAGCAGCAATTGATTTTATTAAGGCGCTGAATTGGAAATACGTTGACATTGTCAGTTCCTATGATTATGATGGAGAAAGAGATGCTCGACTTTTCGCATTAGAACTATCAACGATTGATGTGTCAGTATCTAATCACATAATATTACCTGATTCAGAAAAAGTAACTGATTACAGGAACGCAATAAATGCATTGGCAAATAATGTTACTTTAGATGCTGTTGTTATGTTCACAACTAAGGCAGATTCTATAAAGTTCTTGCAAGCATGGCAAAAGAAGAAACTAAAGGAGCACTTCTATTTAATGTGCATGTATGGTTGTTCGAATTATCTTGAAGTTGTAGAAGGTATTGGAAACATTTCGTCGGGTATGCTGAGTATGGATATATATTCACCGGAGATAAAAGGATTCAAAGAATACTTTATGAATCTCAAACCAACTGTTCAATCCTCGCACCATTTTTTCAAGTTTTGGGAAAATGTTTTTAATTGTTCTATTATTAATGGTTCATGTACGGGATATGAACAATTGTCTGAGGGTCATGGTTACTATCCATTGACACCTGTACATACAGTGATTAATGCAGTGTCAGTTATAGGCGAAGCATTAACTACACTAATTACTATTATATGCGATTCTGAAAGCAAGATCCTTCGCGGTGCAGATTCGTGTATAGTCGACAAAAGTATGTCCAGTGTATTTAGTGGTCATGTCTTTCAAATATTACGGAAGAATCATACATTCATAGAAGATAAAGGAACATTGAAACAATCCAGTCAGTTACTACCTGAAGAAGATTACATAGTAAGATACGATGTGCACAGTTACATCTCAAAAAATGGATATTATCAAAATGTTCCAATTGCAACTTGGACGTTTGACAGGAAAGGTAATAACAGTAAAGGTAATTTAACTATGTTCCATGACTGGTATGTTAAAGAACAGAAAGAAGAAAAAGAAATTGAAAATAAATATATTACGCTGAATGATAACCCTGTAGCTGTCATGATCGTGATTCTTGGTTTAATTGGTATATGTTTAACTGCGGGTGTTGTCGTTTTCTTTGTGAAATATGATCGCAGTCATATAATTCGAGGATCCGGACGAGCATTATCTTACATGATTTTATGTGGTGTTTTGTTATTATTTTTGTGTCCATTTTTCTTCTTAGGAAGACCATCAATTTTGATGTGTATATTAAGAAGTTCACTTCCGGGAATTGCGTCTCTTTCGTGTTATGCTCCATTGCTTTTAAAGATCAATCAGATATGTTGCAACTTTTGTAAAGAGAACAAGTCAGACTCTCCGGTCAGTTCAATCTCGTTACTAATGGTTTCTATTGGAATTGTTGTCGTACAGATACTGTTAATTGCATCACGGTTTGTACTGGAAGTTCCTAATGCTGAAATAACCGAATCTAAAAATGAAGATTACTTCACAATGCATTGTCGTGGAGATTCGAGCTCAATTTTATTTCTTTTGAGTGTTGCGCTGAGTGTCATATTTATGATCTCCTGTACATTGCTGGCATTTAAAACAAGACATGATCAAAAGAATTACAAAGAAGTCAAATATATAGCTATCACTATGTATACATCATGTGGAGTTTGGTTAGTATTTTTACTTTCATATTATATGGTACCGAAATCAGATTTTATGCGAGAATACTTTCTATGTGGATTTGTTATTGTGATTGGTCACATTACTCTCTTTGGTTTGTTTGGTTACAAAATTCGTTTGCTTTTACGGAATGAGAACTTAGAAAGTAGTAATGTCTTAATGAGCCAACCAACTGAAACGAATAAATTAAACGAAACTGCTGCTTAAAGAAGACATAGTAAAATCTTGGAGAATGTTTTTTTATTATCTATGAAGGCGGTTCTCCGCGAATTCTAAATGAAGCCATTACATTGGTTGAAAGGGATGGAACCTGTCAGGATGATTTCTACAAGATAAAAAAATTTGCTTCAAAAGCAAAATTAACGTTACACCAAATTTCAACAAAGCATTCGTTTCCAACAAGGAACTACATCAGACTATAGTTTTTTGTAATCCTCATTATCATTCACTGCAACACTTATATACTATATAATTTATACGTATGCGGTAGTACACAGGTACACGTGAGCGGGCCGTTTCCCCTTACGATGCGCGCGGAGCTAACTTGAGTTACTTTTTCCTTATGTAATCCATTTGTAACATTTTTTTTATTTCTTTTTAACTATTCAAAGAATGATACAGTATACGAATTTTAGTTACTTTCACCCGCTACACCGTAATCCCTTGCATTAGCCCTAGATTTTTTTCCTTCATACTTTAACCCTATACAGGGTGGGCTTTTTTGGACTCTGAATTGGAGGGCAAGTACACCCTTCCACAACGTTTGATTTTCAGGCTAAAAAATCTCCAAAATATGTCACAATGTTTTTCCGGCAAATATAAGAAAATTAGACTTGTTTCACCCGCTACACCGTAATCCCTTGCATTAGTCTTGATTGCTAAACTAGAGGCATATGGATTGGGATATAATAGTTTGAGATTTCTATACAGTTACCTCTCAAACATAAATCAAAGGGTCCAAATAAGTTTATCTGTTTTAACATATTTATAAATGATCTTCTATTTTCAAATCTTGAATCTGTGACATCTGTAATTTTGCGGACGATAATACTTTGTACGCGTACGATTTATCAATCCACAACGTTCTTCTCAGACGAAATTCAGACGAACCTTGCGTTATGAATTGGTTTAGAAGCAACGAAATGGTTGTAAATCCAGATAAATTTCAGGTTATGTTTTTTGGTATAGAAGACAGAAGAAATAGATAAATATACTATTACTACAATCAAGGTCATAAATAATGCGAAAACTTGTGAATTTTAAAGGGTAATATAAACCACAAGTAAAACTTAAGTGTGGAAAATAATCATGAGAAGTCCCTTGAGATTTATCTCAGAGGTTTATCCGAGTAGACTTAAGACTTAGGGCTTTGGATCTTAGGTCTTTTTACAAATTCGACAAATTCTCTTGATTCTAGCAGCCTAGTACCCAGGCTCTTGGAGCAAATTCGAACTTTAGGTACGATCACCTTACTAGTAAAAATTTAAGGCTTTTTATCAAAGTTAAAATTCCGAATTTTTGTACGAATTTCCCTTTTTACCAAATATATATGACCACGATTGTAGTTCAGAAACAGTCAAAAATACTTTTCAACCATATATGTTTATAAGAGCAAATAGGAAAGCTAATACACTTTTGAGAATCCGGAAAGATGTAGACTTGCCTAAAGCTGAGTTACTTTCCAACTCATTCATTATTTCATGCTTTAAATACTGTCCTTTAATTTGGATGTTCTATGGCAAACAACTCAATTATTTCTACTCATCGCAGAGCTCTAAGTGCAGTACAGATGGATTTTTCAAAGTCCTATGAAGACTTGCTCATCGTTATTAAGACGACCCATCCACTTAAAGAATCTTCGTCTTCCAATAATTGAAGTCTATAAGTTCACGCGGAGACTAAATCTGGAGTTGATGAGGGAACTTTTTGTTCATAAGGATCACGCACTTCGCTTGGGTAATCCTTTGGCTCTCCCATTAAAATCCCCTTCCGAAACAATTTCTCTAGTCTTTAGAGCTTGCCAAGCATGAAACTATCTCTCCAAAGTGTCAAAAAGGGCATGTTCACTTCAGTCGAGCATAAACCAGGCTGACAGTATCTATTGTAACTGCAAATCATGCTCTTAAAGCTATTTTATACGTTTTAACTTATATTTTAACTGATAGTTTGCTGGATTGAATTAGTTTTATAAAATAAACCATTGTAAAAATTCCAACTTGAAATAAAGTTTACTGCTACCACTACTACCCTAGCCTGAGCTCCAGTCCCTAACTGCGACAAGTAGTCGTAGTTAGGGACTGGAACTCAGGCTACTACTACCCTTACATAGTGAGGAAAAAACGCGAACTTTTGTAGCGCGGTTGGACCAAGAAAGTTTTGAACAAATACCGTGAAATACCATGAAAGTTTCTGACATTAAAGTAGGCCTTTTCGGAGACTGGTATTCGAGCTACTACGAGAAGCTCACGGTGAAGGATTTGACCCAATAACAACAAAGGAACAAGAATCAGGAACTTGGTTTTTAACGCTTCATTACCGTGCCGCAATGGATTGGATTATTATCGCCGATCATACCCAGTGGGCCAAAACTTGTTTAAGGTTCGTAGTAATGGCGCTATGGGCAGGATAAGGGGATGTTATGAGCTTGGAGCGAATAACATAATGTAAGGCATACAACGCATGAAAGACTTTCAACTGGTAAAAAGTCACTCTATTTTCTCAGAAAATACATGATATTATCTATGATTAAAACATTTGTAAAAAAAATTGTAAACAAAAAGTAACAAACTACGTCATAACTTTTAAAGTACAATATATACCACTTATGGAGAAGAGTGTACGTCAATATAGTTTAAATCGATTGGTTTATTCCGTATGATAAACACGATTAAAATCAAAAAATTGACCCAGCGGGCATTAACCTGATCAAGTCCGCATTAAAGACGCTAGAAGTTTGAAATCGTCGTTCTAGGGTCTTTACTGCGGACTTTGAACAAGTTTTTGCCCACTGGGGGCATTGTATGATTTTCACACTTATAGATGCTCATAAACATTGTATCATATAGAACTTGATCGATGAACAGCGTTTTGCTTGTTATCCAACTGTCTCGAACAACAAAACTCTATAAAATTCCTACTCTCAAGTATCGATACTAATTTCATTATTTCTACAATTCGTGTTTCAAGAAATTCTTACTACGAAAGGTACTCCACAATATTGAAGGTTGTACTGTAAAAGTCGAGATTCTATTCATTTTGCACTTGCGCAGTCAATGAACACATCATATTTTTCCTACTGCGCACAAATTCTAAATGAAGCCATTACATTGGTTGAAAGATTACCAAACATTGAACATCATGAAAAATATATTTATCGATCATTACGGTTCAATTCCACTCTGCGAATAGTTTACTGCAAGCTAAAGGAAGACATTTCATTGGCAGAAAATGACTTCACATGACATGTGACGCCATTTTCTACCAATGGTATGTATCTTTTAGCTTTCACAGTAAAAATAAAACTTTAATTATTGAGAGACAAACGTTCAGTTCAATAACTTGACTTTCCATTGGTTATTAGTTTAATTATGCGACTTTCGACTGGTTCCTGGTTTAATGGTGCGACTTTCCATTGGTTACGGGTTTTGGTAGTAAATCGGTGAATAAATTGAAATTCTAAAAAAACAAAATTGTTTCTTGGAATACTTACAACACTAAGATACGTTTACATGCCACAATCAATCGGGTCAATTTTGACAGCCATCTTGAAAAATCGGCTGCAACTCGGAAAAATCTGTACTCTTTTTACAGACTTATCCGAGTCGTAGCCCATTTTTCAAGATGGTAGCCAAAATCGGCACGATTAATCGTAGAGTATAAACTTAGCTTTGCTAAAGGTGGATTTCCATTAGCCGAAAATTTCGCGTGGATCTCAAAATTGACATCACACAACAATCTCTACCAATGGAATGTTTTTTTTGGATTCCGCGCGGAATTTTCGGCTAATAGTAATACACTTGATTCGGCATTTAAAGTCAACTGATCAAACTATTCCATCCGCGCGAAACAAATAACTTTCACAGTAATTCGTGAGTGGTTTTTGTATTGTCTTTTGTTTGTTATCTTTGTTACTCCGGCAAAATTTGAATAAGCAAGTTACGTCGGGGCTTTTTTGACGCGGCAACCTAGGCAACGATTGATTTTGTTTTGTTTATTTTCGATTTCGTTATCGTTTTTACTTGCGATTGGTTAGTTGAGAAACTCATCAGAAACTCAGATTGATCAGTGGGCGGAAAGCAAGCCGAATCGTTCCGATCGCTAGATACCAACCAGTTCCAGATCAGGTATCAAGTGTAAATGAATAGGTCAATGAAGGGGTGGGTATGTTAAGTTTTGCCCATTAAATATGTATTTTCTATACTCAGATACTTTATACTTATACTTGCCATGACACGACCAAGTGGGCAAAAAAAGGTTCAAATTCCGCAGTAAAGAGGTAAGGACAACGTCGTTCGACAAATAATTGTTGATAGTTCGATATTTAACTGTTAAGGCCGTTTTCCATTCGGAGGTTTTTACTGCTCGGGCGGGAAAATACCGTGCGGAATTTATTTCGAGCATGCGTATTTGTGAAAAAATCGAGTTTTTTTCACAAATACGCATGCTCAAAATAAATTCCGTACTGTATTTTTCTGCCTGAGCAGGAAAAACCTCCTAATGGAAAACGGCCTTTACATGTTGATATATAATACATAGTATATTTGTAACAGCACAGCAACAACAAAAAATGTATTATGAATAGAAAGAAACGTTAAATATTTTGATTGCAGATTGCAATCTTTCATAATTAATACATGAAAGAACGCACAAAGTATGTGACAAATCTATTTTAGAGCATTATAACTTCGGCTGCAACACAGATACAGAACACGAAGGGAAGAAACCAAACTCATTTGCACAGCTCGTCAAATAATACGCATGTAGAATATAAAAATGATCTTATCGAGACATTTTACGCGATTGACCAGACAATTATCATCAAATTCTAATATATTTAAAGAAGGACATAATGAAAGAATTATTGTATTTGATACTACGTTAAGGGACGGAGAGCAATCATCCGGAGTATGCATGACCGTTGAAGAAAAGGTGAAAATTGCGCATCAACTTAAAGCACTCAATGTTGATGTTATTGAAGCTGGGTTTCCTGTTGTTTCTCCTGGAGAATTTCGTGCAGTACAAAATATTTCTGAAGAAATAGAAGGCATCACCGTTTGTGCTCTGGCTCGTGCCGTTGATAGAGATATACACATTGCTGCCGATTCCCTTAGAAATGCGGCTAAAAGACGCATCCACACATTCATAGCAACTAGTGACATGCATCTTGAATTCAAATTGAGAATGACACGTGATCAAGTTTTGCGAAAAGCAATAAACGCTGTTAAACTTGCAAAAACATATACTGATGACGTTGAATTCAGTGCAGAAGATGCAACCAGAACGGATAAATCGTACTTAGCTCAAATTATAGAAGCAGTTATTAATGAAGGAGCGACAACGGTAAATATTCCTGACACAGTTGGTTACACAACACCGGAAGAATATGGCAAACTTGTCTTGTACCTCAAAGAAAATGTAAAGAATATCAGCCAAGCTGTTATAAGTGTTCACTGCCATAATGATTTAGGTCTTGCCACAGCAAATAGTCTAGCAGGAATAGAATCTGGTGCTCGACAAATAGAATGTACCATAAATGGTATTGGTGAACGAGCTGGGAACTGTGCATTAGAAGAAGTTGTGATGGCAATCAAAGCGAGAAATGATGTATATAAGTATAAAACCATGGTTGAAACTCATATGCTTACAAGAACGAGTCGTTTGGTTTCAACTGTTACAGGCATGAGTGTACAATTAAATAAAGCTATCGTAGGTAAAAATGCATTTGCCCATGGAGCTGGTATTCATCAACATGGTGTACTTTCGAATTGCAACACCTATGAAATTATGAGCTCAACATCTGTAGGATATGAAGAAAGGTCAATGGTAATTGGAAAACATAGCGGGCATTATGCGCTCAAGGAATGGTTAAATCGAAATTTCATTTCTCGAAACGATGAAGAAATAGAAAACTTAATGGAGCAAATCAAAGCTTTGTCTGATGTACAAAAAGGAGTCGGCGATGACGATATCTTTAAGCTTCTTCAAATGCAAAGAGAGTGAGCAAATATATTGTGGATGAATTATCATTCGGCTTCTTATGATATCAATGACAATTTTAGTGGAGTCATTGCGATTCATCAAAGGGAGTCATTGCACAATGATACCCGCAGGGTGTGAAGCTGTGGAGAAATTAAAACTTTTAAGAGAGTCATTTTATTTTTAATGGGAGTCATTTAAATTTCGATCGAAATATAAAACCGGTATGAGTTCCTTGTAAAGGAAAAATTGCTGCATAATTTATGTAGCTCAGGGTACTTCTAAACTACAGAAAATATAAACAAACTGTGATATATAAATTTGCTTGTTATCCTAAATTCCTCAGAATGGCCCAGGAAATCGTTTTGAGGCCATTTTAGAGGGCCTAAACCGAAAAACCTTCTTTGTGGCCGACAATTT